>PTEX01000009.1:3875623-3911804 GCA_003342815.1 Eudromia elegans
AAAAAAAGCTCACTTCTGGAAGAAGTAATTTGTGTTTACATTTTAATAAGTAGGTAGACACCACAGGTTATTCTTCTTTTCCTTGTAACACATGGGACTTTCTCTTTATTGTTTTTTGCTAATTTTCCATGTTTACCTTCACTCTTTTGACAGCAAAGCCAGGCATTTCCCTCTGCGGTTTGTATTTCTCCTGGAAAACATTAGGTGAATGTGAGTAATTTCCTCTTGCAAGGATGCGTTTTGTTTGAGACTTTTGCTGAATTATATTGTGCTGATTAGTGAACCAAGCGCTGGGTTCCATCTGCTAGAGAATAGGAGCGGGATATTTATAACATGATGGATGTTACTGTTGGGTGGATTGCGGCGCTTCTCGAAGACTAAGCGTTTCACCAGGGTGGTAGGCTGCTCTGTTTGGTGTCTTTTAAAGCAGACCTGCTGACTTGGGTGCTGCAGTGTTACTGCAGCATCGAGAGTTTGCACAACAACTAAAATTAAAGTATTTAGCAGTGAAGGCGTATTAGCTTAAAAAAAAAGTGAAAACAAATATGGAGAAATACTGTGCTGATACACAYGGAGCTTGATTTCTCAGTGCTTTGTGGGTATGTCCAATGCTAGAGATTTTTTCTGCTGAGAACAATAAGAGAAGGTGAAGATGCCAGTTCAGAGAAATGTCCTCTGCTCTTGCACCTTCTCAAACAGTCCTTCTCTTCTCCTGGTTTGCTCATAATTATCCACCTATATTTTTACAGGTGTTTCACGATTTACATATTTACCCAGCCCAAGAAGGGATGTTGCAGTGCTGCAAAAATGCTTTGTAGCACTGCTGTGGAGGCTCTAGTGAAGGTATTCATTTGTTTTGGTGTGTGGGATAATCACTCGAAAATGGTACTCTTCGGTTTTCTCCTTACCATCTGAACAGAACAACGGTTTTTGAGCCCACGGAGGTGACACGGTTGTAATTAGCTGAGAGGTCTCAAAAGGAACCCCCAACCAGCAAAACTAATTCTAGCAGAAGTGTGCAAGGATGTCTTAGTACTGAAATGTTAAAMTCTTCTGTTCTTTAAAAGTCAAAGGGACATATTTTGCTCTTAAGTCAGGCAATTGTTTCTCTTAGTCATACAAGACAAAGCACRTTATTTGAACAAATGTCAGAGTAATACGTCTGTGATGAAATACAGTATTTACTAGCTTTCAACATTTGAACTGTGACAAATCTGAAAAGGAAATCAGCAGTTACCGCTCCAGTTAAATAGTCTTTTTAATATTACAAGTAAGTTTACAGTGCTGAACCCGTGTGTATGTTAATGATCYCTGGAAGTGCTATGACTTGGCCCAAAGGAGAGCACAAATCTAATACTTTATTTTGCGTGAATTAAATGCAGCCAGAGGAAGAGAAGGCAAATTAAAAAGAATTGAGTGAAATGAAAACAACTGCAAAGCTTATATTAAATGCTTATACAGTGGATGAAGAATGTGCRGGAAAAAATGAACTGCTGGTCTGCAGCAGAAGTGACGGCTCTGTTGTTTTAATGTTGCCTCCTGCACCTTGGGGTTGGTGAGTGCCACATGCTCTTCTTTACCTGATGTTTCCTGCTCAGGAATCTTAATATTTTGATCCCTGATATTACCCCCAAGTGGGTTATATAAAATAATTAAATCTTAAAAATATGATGCCATTCACAAAGCATGGAATGGTTCTCTATTTAGGCGAAACAAGTTGCCTACTGAAAATGTTAGAGATAATGAAGCTGTGCCAGTTTAGCTGACGCTAAATGAACATTTTGTCACTTCTCCATGGAAATAAAGATCTTATAACCCCCTCCCCACCCAACYAACTTATTAACAATAGCAGTGCCTCTAAGGAAAACAGAGAGAGGAAAAGCAGAAGCAAGAGAGGAAAGTAGCAGTGATAGGTGGAAACTCTTTAAAAATGATGGCAAATGGATAGGGGAAGAGGAATTGTAGAGATAAAGCATGAAATTATGTTAGTTTTCGAATTATTTGTGATGATGTACAAATGTTGTTTCAGTTTTTGAAAGCAAAATCTTGTAATGTTATCCCTGAGACACCTCCATAATACTGKTTTTTTGTTTGTTTGTTCTGACTTAGAAAGAAAATACTGGTGATGCCAACATTTCCAATGCTATGGGAATCCTGGATGGTATCCAGCTTTTGCTGCTGTTATTGCACTGTCGGTCCCACAGTAGGACTATATTGCTCTTCTAACAAATTACACTTTTTTTTCTCTTTTTTTTTTTTCATTCCTGAGCACAATTTCCCTGTGTTGGCTTTGTCAGTGAGTCAGAATTTTTGCCCATACTGGTTCGCTTTGCTGTATATACCCAGAAGAACGAAGAACGTTGCTTCTGATGAGGGTGGTGGTGTGATGAGGGCCAACGCGAGCAGTACCAATGTCGCAGAGTAGGCTAGCTGCTCGCTSTGAAATCCACACTGGAAAATATCCTTGAATGTGCCAGGTTTAAATATTCAGGTTCATTTTCTGCTCTTACTTATGCCTTCATATCTCTTATTTTCAGGTCATTTAAATAAGAGACATGTGGTGGGACTCTATCATTTAAACAAAATTGGTATTCTGCCATCCATGAAATTGCATGGACACCTTCAACTTATCCCAAAGTGCAAATTACGTGTATTTCTCTCCTTTGAAAAGTCAATGCAAATAAACGCTTAAAAATATGGGTCACAAAAAGCATTAGAAGTGGCCTTTTTTTTTTCCCTCCATGGTCCATTTTGTTATTTTCACCTTTCCTCTCTTTCCTCCAGAGCAAACACATTCAGAGTTGAATTGCTGTTGAGTCAATACGAGTAAATAACAGGAGTAACAGAGACACCAGCCATGAGGTTTTTGTTTCAGTCCAGATGCCTGTTTACTCCTGGTGGGGCAGCATCCTTCATCTAGGCTGCATCCACACTCTAGGTGGGGAGCAAGCCCGGGAATGTGTTCCCAACCTCACCCAAAATACCACGAGCCGAGGTTCAAACACACTTGAAAACATATGGCGTGATTCCTGGGCTTTACAGGACCAGAGAACTGTGAGCATTTACTGCGACTGACTTCCTCCGTGCAGCTCTGTATGCTGGTACCCAGCCAGGGATCATGCCATAAAATCATGGAAAGTTGGCCCAGGAAGTTCCTGACATCCCGTCCCATCATTAGTTCAGTGCTCCTCTCAACCCAGGGAGAGCCACGCTTGTCCTGAAGGACATTTGTGCAAGCCGGAGGGACGCAGAATCCCATTCTTTACGGCCCCACTGTTTCACAGGCTTCAGAATGGCCTGCCGGTGTCTAAAGTGAACTGTCCATGCCGAAACACAAAGTCCTTTTCTTTCTCTCCAACATGGAGAATAAATATAGAGAATATAATTTTATACAACTGAAGCTTGTGTTTCTCGAGGCTAAACAACCTCAGTCCTTTGCAGTATGTCACCCTTTGCTGTATGTCACCTTTTCAAACTTCTTTGCTCTCTGTAGAATGATTTCTTCCCTGCTAAAGCCTTAAATGCTGAATGGAGCAGACTGATGACATTCTGAGTTTGATATTTGTCTTATTTGTAAAGTTTGATGTTGTTGACTTGCGTTGAATTTCTGATTTAAAGTATGCTGCAGTTTTTCTGACAAAATAGCTATCTCATAAGTTGTTTTCTAGCCTGTGTTTGTTCAGTTGGTTATTCCTTATGTATAACCTTGTTCCTATTGATCTGCCGCTATTTTTTTTTTATCAGACTCTTTCTTGAATTCGTCTTGCTCATTTTGAATTTTAATTCTGCCCTACAATATTTTGTAGTCTTTTCAGCTTGATACTAATGACAGACTCCCTGAAAATGATAAAGGGGGAGGAGCAGGGTACTCAGCCCCGATAACTTATTTCCTAATTCTGTCATTTATTATGAATTGTTTGGTCTCTATGAGATGCTGGTAGCAAGCTGATGCTCACTGTAGCAGCAAGATGTATGTGTAGCTATTATTTCTTTAGGAACATTGTTTATGAAATATTGAGATATTATGGAAAAAAAAAAGATATATTGAAGATGAAGTTGAGGAGCAATGACAAAATACCAGTACGAATAGATATTTGAGGTTCAGAAATCTGAGCAGAGTGTTTGTGAGGCTGGTGAGCAAAGAGAGTAGTTCAAGGCTAGTCTGCACCTTTTAATTCAGATAATTATTTCAAAAATGGTGAGCATTTGCAATTTAATCCGGAATAACAGCAGCTTGGGCTTTCAAGAAATGAAGATAGTGATTCAATTAGTTCGTGTGTGTGCCTCCACTTAGAAATGCTAGCTTAGCTTTTAGTGATGGCATAGCCACCTTCCTCCCCTTCTCCATGTAAGGTGAGTTGCAGACCTGTTTCTGCTTGCGGGGTTAGGATGTATAATGGGATCTTTTAACAATCCCAAATGGCAGGACCTGCCTGCTCTGTGCCATCAAGGAAAGCTTGATTTGCTCTTCTGGGCCTGCTCCAGGTCTTGCAGATGGTGCATGTATGGATTAGATTTTAACAAGGTAGAATAGGATGAATACATAAGTCCTGATCCCATCTTTACGTGGTTTGAATGTGCGGTGGTTGGTCCGAGTTGGCTGTAGACAGCCGCCTCGGTGCTTCACCTGCTTCTCAAACTCCTGCTCACACACTGCTGGCTGAAAACAAATGAGGAAAAATAGATTTCCTCACAGGTTGTGACCGAATTCGTGACTACTGAGCCTGCAACTTTCAGTTATGATTCTGTCCCATATATGTAGTAACACATTTTCTGCTGGTGATGAGGTTTCAGTTACTTGTGATGAACTGCAGGCAGCTGCTTGGTTCGTGTAATGCTTCTTTGTATGTACCTGAAAATGGGCCATTTTTCTCCTGCAAGAGTCACAACAGGTATCTCTGCAGGGGGACAGTCAGCACTGGGATGGCGTAGGGAAGGGGAGATGCAGTTAGTTTTCTTCCCATTAACCCWTCACTGCCATTGAAACAAACCTGCCCAGATGCAGACTTCAAGCTTGCCAGGTGAAAACTAGGATAAATAAAAAAACAGCAATGCTGATGACATCTTTAACACTTACAGTGAGAGGAAAGGCAATCAGTCAGTTCTGGTTCCTGGTTTTGGGACCACAGCGATTGCSTCCTTGCACGATCCTTATAACAAGAAGTGTCAGGCTTCATCCTGTGTGTATCACACTAGCTTGGCATCGGATATTAATCCTGATGGAAAAGGATTATGTGATTTTCTCAGGCACTGAGATACGTTATCCCTTTTGGCCTGSCTCAAAGGCAGAAGAGTACGTTGCTGCAGATCAGGTCCTGGTGAGGAGCAGCGTGGTCCTGAAGAGCCCAAATAGCCACGCATTGGCAGCCGCTCTCACATGAACTCTCTTTTCAGCTTCCATTTGTTTCCCCGGGCCGAACGTGCTGCCYTTGAGCAGTGCAGAGTGGGCGACTTGTGTTGGTCGGGGCTCACAAGCTCTTCAAGCAAGAAAAGGACCTTCTGAGATCACCTTGTTCCTGGCTGCCCATTCTAGTGCTAGGGTTAAAACTTTATACCCAGCATTCTGATAAAAAATATTTTGCCTTTGAGTATGGACACATGTCCAATAACTCTGAAATACAGGAGAAAGCATGCATTTAYTTTTAAAAGTATTTTAAGCACTTCTATATTTGCCTTCTGACTTCTCAGAAATTTTCCTACAAGGAATATGTCCTCACACTTTCCAGAGAGCAAATTCTTTCCTAATGCAGGTAAAATCAGTTGCTCCCTAGAAATGCACATATTTTCCTGCTGCCGTAGAAGATATTGCATAGGCTGGACAACTACCTTTCAGACGGCTCAAGTAAGGAAAAATGAGAGAAAAAAACCCTCTYCCCCTCATGGGAATGTGGAAATCTTTGCAAGCTTTGTAGTAGCTTCTGCTTATTAGACCTGAAAAATACCCAGTGAAAAATGATCTGAAAATAAATGCACAGTGATTCATCTTTTTTCCTCCCTGAGTTATACCTTTAATTAATCTGAATCAGTTTACAGAATCCATTTTTACTGAGATTTAAAAAGCAAACACTTTGGCTAATAGATCTTGTAGTGTGTGCGTGGTGCTGTTTGCGATTGTTGCTACTTAGACCTGCCAGCAACTCAGATGTACGACTGCTCATTGTCAGGGTTTGACTGAATGAATAAAAATGCYGTAGTTTTATGGTAAGGAGGAGATCCAAAAATGTAGCCCTTTAATTACTGCACTAGCTTTAAACTGATTCAATGCAGCRAATACGGGCATGTCACTCTTAGCTGTAATAATTTTAAAAAGTGTCAGTAATTGAAGGTAGCATACATAGGCTTAATTAAAAGCCTTTAAAAAAGGCTTGTGGTTTTTTGGTTTGGTTTGGTTTAGGCTTCTTTGTTTGTTTGTTTTGTTTTTCCCTTTTATCCCTAAATCTCTTATTTAGGGGGGGATGTAAGGGGTGGAGGGGGAGGGTAGTATGTGAAGGTCATTAGAGAAATTAGTCTATTGATTCCAMCAAAACTCTGGCTCAGCTCAGGATATTGCACAGAAAACAGCAGTATAAATGTGATGCAGAATTAATGTAYTTTATAACGAGAAGTGCGGCCCTTCCGTTTCCCTTGTCTTGGCAGTAATGCTTTATATATCACAATACAGGCTTGCCGGTAGCACTCCACACTTGCTGCCTGGTGCATTTGGTTTTACTGCCATTCCCAGTTTTGCACCCATCTTCCCCATTTATGTGCAAATTTGTGCTGCTGCAAAGAAATGGACAGGACAAATCTTTTAGCCTGCACTGTTGTAACTAACTTTAACTCAGTTAAGACCACATATAATTGTTTCCTCATTTAGTTTATTCCTTAAAAAAATGATGAATGCAAGTGCACATTTCTTCTCCTACTTTGGGTACCTCTGTGATTTCAAGCAGCATTTTGTTATTCTAAAGAATATTTTTTCTTTTGTTCTTATGTTCTTGCTAACCGTGCATCTCCCTGGTGTTTAGTCTAAAAGTTGTTCTGCACAGCCTTGTTACCTCAAAGATCCACATCTTCCAGTAATGTAACAACAACTTGCAATCATTCACTTTGGGAAACTAAGGCGCTTTTTTAGAATAATGTACACGCTGTTTACCAAAAGCGTTACTCAAAGCATAGCCTTAGTGTACAGCAGGCAGAAGGTGTGCAGCAAGAGACCAAGTCAAATGCAGCCCAACCCAACCGGAGTCATTCTGTGCTGCCGGGAAGCCCCTGTTTCATGCTGGGGATGCCAAGAGCTTTAACACAAGCCTTAGAATAGTTGGTGCCTTTCTCAGTTACACTGYGCTGTAAAAATAGTCACCCAGATGAGTAACTGGATAGCCGATTCTAGGTTCCTCTCTGCTAAAATTAATTATTTGTATTATAATCTCACTTAATTCTGCACCAGCATCTATGCATGATATTAGTGACTTTCTAGGACAGATTTCTATTGCCTGGGGAAGGAGCTGATTCTAATAATACTCAGATACCACAGCAAGAATTTTCTGTAGACTCAAGCCTTTTCTAATACAGACTGGGTCACAGACAGAGAATGGATTACTTTGGTTTTTGTTGGGGATGAAGAGAGATTTATTTTAACATTCTGGATGCTTTATTGATGGGAATGACTTTTTCGTGCATCTTAGAATTCACACCTATCCATGAGAATAGCCATAATGTAAATAAAAGGCAATAAATATTCAGGCCATACTATTGCAGAATGACAGTTGAATGTTTCAGTGAAGTTTATGTGTCCATCAGTGATACCCTGCAGATGTTAGTGTGTCTTCTGAAACTGTGAGATTTTCTTAACATTCAGTTAATGAAACAACACATCTTAGGCAAAATACCTCCAGCATGTGCCACTCATCCCTCCAAAAGACTAAAATCAGTCTCTGAAAGGAGACAGATGAAAGGCAGTTACATGTTGTACTGAGGAACAGCACGCTGCTTTCGGTGCAAGGGTATTATGTCTCAGGGTGCTTGCTATGTAAGTTACTTAGATTCTTGTACGATTGCCTCATAGCGTTGCTGACACTGTGTGCTCACTTGCCAAAATAAGCACGTCGATCAGAGTTTGCTCTCRCAGACTGTCTGTTCTGTAATCAGTGAGGTTTATGAGACTTTTTTCCATAGACATTATCTTCTGTTGCCAAACTTGGGACCAAAAGCTATTACCAAAGTGCAACAGTGGCTAAGAATGACTGCTCCTGCTGTTGTTGGCTAAACCTCTTGCTTTTTGAATCTTTTTATTGATTCCTTTCTTTGCTGTGTTAGAACTGAGCCTTTTGTCCCCACTGTCCAASTCCTGTGTAATCCCACTCTTGTCTTTGGTGCATCTTTGTAATAATCTCCTGTATTGCTGCTTTGTATGCYTTTTTCCCCTCTCAACTGTATCATCATCATCATTATGCAACTACTCCATGTCTTCTTGGTATATTTTTTCCAAATTTTCTACTTTAAACTTATTTCTGAAGAGAAACAGTACTTGTTTTTGCAATTCTTGCTCTGTGTCACGGATAACCTGCTGTCCGTTACTGAGCTTCAGTCTGAGCCTGCAGAAACTTTGTGAGGTTTTCATTAGTAGCAGCCATATCTTTGTTAGTTTTGGTCACATCTGTGAATCAGAGCTTGCCGTCCCAGCGTGTGGGTTGCTGAGAGCTTCAGTGGGCGTCATCATTACGGCAAATACTACGTCCAACAGCAGGTACTTGCAGATCATGCCCTTGCGTGGTGGTCCCTTCTACATAGGGAACATGTCAGCATCATATAAAGGGATGAAAAGATGTGTGTGGACTATCCAGGGTCTTCATATTAATGTTTCTCCATCAGATGATTGCAGGAATTTTATATTCCACTATCCAGATACAGTGCTCCATGTGGGAACAACTAGGATGAAAAGAGGTGGGGGGAGCTGTGTCAAATGGTGCTTGATGCGGTAGCTCTTTACCTGCATAAGTACCCAGATTTTTAGAAATATTTTTGAGAACAAAAAGACGTTTTGGCAGYTTCTTTCCCAAATTCTAACTGCCTTTGACACTCTGCCCTAGTTTGTGTGTACAATGGGGTTTACAGGCGTGAAGTACCTTTGCCTTTAAATTCCACTAAGTGTTTTCTCTGTGWATTTTGTATGAGCATCAAATTGCTGAACTGTTTGACAGACAGAAAAAAATCAGAGTGGAGCTCAAAGGACAATAATTCTCCTTTATACAATCTAGAAAACAATACTATAAAGTATTACATCAGCAGTTGGCAGCTGTAGGTTTGCCTGCCAGTTAATTTACTATCACAAGTGTTCCAGAATCCTTTGTAATCCAGCCATTGCTATTTATATTCCTAGTGATTTATTTTAGGACTCAGCACACGTCAGTGAAAAGTCACCAAAGRAAAAAAAAAGCAAAATGAAGATTAGTTGGCTGAAAGTGCATAAAATAGAGAACAAAGCCCCCACAATGGAGCTGAGATAAAATTTATACACAATAAATAACTAAAAAGAGAGAATTGCTTTCTTTTTCAACTCATCATATGAAAGCTGGGGCATCTGATTTTGGCACCAGGCAGCTCCCTTCAAAGGCTATTACGAGCAGGGAAACAGGTGTCTAGTGGCCAGCGAAGGAAATGAGAAGTCGTGACACCTGAATTGAGATCACAGCCGTGTCCCTAAGTTTGTGTCTGGAGAAAAAGTATTAACTATTTGATGCCTCAGTTAATCTCCTGGCTCTGGTGGTACCCAGCTCTTGACTGCTGAAGTGATTGCTTACCTGCAAGCCTTTTTTTTTTTATGCAGAGAACTGTAATCATGCAAGCTGGTTTTATTATGGTCTTTGGAAAATGCTAAGTTAAGAAAAAGCTATGAAGGAYTGTGTAGCAGAGCACAACATTTTTAGCGCTTCGTCTTTAGGTCATTCTGAAGCAGGGATTTGAGTGGTGTCCCCTAGGATTTGCTGTTATACAAGCTGAAATGATCAATCAAGGATAAAAAATGGACTGTTCTCATCTCATAGATCATTTCACAGTGAAACAGTTAAACTCTTGGCTGCTTTCTGAAAAACAGAGATCTGCATTAATAAGGTGACCTTATCAGAGCCACCCCTGGGGGGAAGGGAGGGAGAAAAAAAGGTTGAGGAAAGAAAGTGAATCCTATTGTTAATCTCTTTTTTTCAGGGAGAGTTGGATTCCTGAATGCAAATTGCTTTATATTTAAATTGTGTGCAATCACAAAAGGTTCGTGTCTACAATTGACAGTTATTTCATTAGCTGACTCATGGAGCCTTGCAAATGGTTTCCAGTGTTAACTTTCCTTGGATTTGTTTTTCTTTGTTCGTAGCAGATTTTGCAGCAGTGATCATTTTGATTAATGTATTCAATGCTCTGTTTGACTCATGTTTTTTGCAGCAGTCAGCACTCTGGCCTGGGTAGGGTGAGGCTGCGAGGTGGCTTTAGTGCTTCTCCAGTGGTGCTCATCTGATGGGCTGGCTTCCAGCTGGAGATGAGAGAAATGTGCAGGTTGCTCTAATGTATTTTGCATGGTAGTGGCCCCAAACACAAATTAAAATAAACTCTTATCAACGGGTGTAGGATGGGCTCAGCTGCACCCCTCTAGGACCCAGGCTCATGTCCTCATGGGCTCAGTGRCACTGGAGTATCACCTCTATACCACTCCAGGCCTCTCGGGGTCGGATGTGCTGGCTTTGTGCCTTGATTTGGGGATGACGCAGTAAGAGTGGCACGCCGCATCCCAAAAGCAGAGCTTGTGTGCTCATCTGTTGAAAATGCTCCAATGTTAATTTATGTATAAGCTGTGGGGGGAAGGAGAATGCCTGGGGTAAAACTCAGCATATCTAGCTTYAGGCAATGAAAATTAGCTTGAAATAGACATTGAGGAACAAATTGTCAATTGAAAAGGAGAGTAAAGTTCTTCCTACCCCTTAACTGATGGGTGGTCTCTCCCTCTGGAAGTGGTGGCCCTCCATTACCTAAAAGATAATCTTAAGCTAGCTGCTGGAGTTTCAGTAAACCGAGGTTAAGCCTCAGCTAGACTGAATAGCTCCAAAAAAAGTATAAGCATCACTGTAAGAAAACAGTTATGAAAATTGCTTGATTAAATTCCCGAGATACACATCCATCATGCAAGTGAGTTACCTGAGGCCTCTGCAAGCTCTTTGGACCACTTTATTCTTTTCTTTTTCATTTCTGTTACTCACTATTGCATTTTTATTCCTTTCAGAATTTGCTGATATTTGTTCTTGCAATCTATTTGCCATTCCCTGCTGAAGCGTCTTCCTTCTCTGTMTTTTCTTTTTCTCCAAAATCTTTCACCAGTGCCTCCAGCATCAYATTGTTCTTCAATCATCTGCATCAAGCTTCCAGTCCTAAAATACAAAGACCTTGGTGACCTGGGCCGTAGTTAATTTAAAAGTTACTCATCTCCATTACTCTTTCGGAGAATTGTAGGCTTCAGGAATCTTATCTTGGATCCCAGGACAAAATGGAGACTAAAAGCAGAGCTTTGGCAATAATATCAGAAGTCGTCAGGTTTAACCAGCCCTATTCCTCGTTATAAAATACTACTTTGAAACTGTTGTTCCTACACAACTGGTGTGAATCTTCAAAAGCCTTTTTACCTCCTCATGAATATTTTAAATCAATTTTCCATTTTTTATAGGAAATCTAACATG
This sequence comes from Eudromia elegans, assembly GCA_003342815.1. Classification (NCBI taxonomy): domain Eukaryota; kingdom Metazoa; phylum Chordata; class Aves; order Tinamiformes; family Tinamidae; genus Eudromia; species Eudromia elegans. The sequence goes on from PTEX01000009.1 coordinate 3,887,323, forward strand.
TGGAAGGCTTTCTGCAATGTATTTTTTTGTTTGTGAAAGTGCAAAATGCAGAAAAGAAAGGGAAAAGATCGTTTTGGGGTGACTGTGGGGGAGATTCTGAGAGAAACAATGGAAATGTACATTATTTTCTGCCTCACGAGTCAAACTATCTTTCCCTGTTGTCATTCTTTGGATTCAAAATAGTAAATACAATAAAAAAAAAAATCGTAGCCTGTTTTCTCAGACTTACAGCTTCCTTACCTTACTTCTCAACGGTAGATGTTTAAATTATAAATAAGAGAAAAAAGTAGAGATAGAGGGAACTGAGCRTCAGAGAAGGATGATAATTAATGGATACTTGAAACTCAAAGAAAAAGGAACAAGAGAATGACTCAAAGTAAATGAACTGAAACCAGTTAACATTGCTCATTTTCATTTTGACAGCAAATAGATGTRCGGATCTTTATACAAAGATTTGTTGGTAAAATTCAAACTACTTTTTGACATAAAACATTTGTAGAACAAAATTTTTGGACTACCCCACTAGATTAGACTAGGAGAAACTTGACCCACTCTTCTGAAAAAAGTATCCTGAGCTCTTTGTCAAAGATAATATTAAATTCATGCACATATTCAACTATCATAACAATAAAGACAAAAAAGGTTACTCTTTCTGATTATTTTTTGTTTTAATTACTTTTATGCCAAAATGGTAGACTTTCTGAATGCTGTGATAGAGAGCTGCTACTTGTGAACATCAATTTCAATGTTTTTGGTTGAGTTCTAGCTTAATGTATGAATCCCACGTCCCTGCTGTCAYGAAATCTCCATTTTACCACTTTTTCAATATTGCTGGCATATGTCTCCAGCTGTCTGTTGCTGACATGGAATTGCTTGTGATTATCCGATGCTGAGCTGTTCTGCTCTGTTTTTGTGTTTTTAATCTCTCCAGCAATACCTGAACATGCTGTGCAGATCGTGATTATTGGGGAAGAATACAGGCATCTTTGAAATTTACTGTCCCACACAGAACATTGGAAATTCTTATGMTCTTTTAAATCCAGGTCGAACATAAACTGTTTTTCTTTCTGATTTCCTAATTTTAACATTGCAGACTGTTGACTTATTGACTGTAGTTTAGCATTTTCCAGACTGACAGACAAATTGCCTTGTARGAGTGACTATAAGTGTATTCATATATCATCCAAAGGTTGAACTATAGAATATATTTTAATTGCCTGGAGATAACTTGGTAACTTAAATAACTAGACCCAAAACTTCTGRACTTGAACGATGAAAGTTGGATACTGAAATCCACGTTACCTTCCAAGTAAATGACCTCTACACACATTCCCTCCCACCCCAAATGCTGATTACTGGCCACCCACTGCTGTTGTTCATTAAACAAGTATCCCCAAGACATAACTGCCATTTTAGAGGCATTTTTAAGATAGGAKAAATTTTCATAATATTCTTCTAAGGCTTTCTAAGCATGGATTTTATATTGATCTTGCTATTTCAGAGAGGAATGTAATTTAAAMACAAAACATAAAGTATTTAAAGTGGGGCATTTGTATGCAAATGATTTTTTTCACTCCCAATTGACTTCAAATCCGAGAATGTAAAAAAAAAAGCCAAAAACCAAACAACCCAAAATAAATGATGCACATTAGAAGAACAGTATGTATGCTCACTGAGAGTGTTTTGTCAGAAGAGACAGAACCTTGGAGGTAGTTGAGGCATTTAAGAATATTAGGAGTAAGTAATTGTTACTTATACTTCTTCCCATTTCAGCAACAATTTCCTCTTAGAATATAAACCCCAAAATAAATTACTGTGGGGTAATCAGTTTCCTGCTAATCAGCTGACTTAGAGTAACTGCCTATGTATGTGCTCTTACTATTGGTAAACATGAGTTAATTCAAAGTAATTTAGCTGTCAGCAGAAGACATATGTTACCCTGCAGTAGCTTGGTCGCCTGCTATGCTCTTACCTTTACAAGCAATCCATAGGAAGTCACCTGGAGTATAAGTCATGGCACCTGAGCTTTGGRGACACTTAGATTCTTTTTCCAGAGATTTAGCATGGGAGAATTCTTTAAGTCTAGCTAAAGAATAGGATTTTTTGGAATGGAGTTGCAGAATGGGGCAGCGCTGGACATCTTGCTTACTGGGTACAGACCCTGGCTAGGAGATTAGCAATAAAAAATGGGAGAAAATTATTATCCTTCCAGGTGTTGCTGGCCAATATTTAAAGCAATCTCCCTGAACCAGTCTGTCAAATAGAGGTTTGTAGGAAGGGCAGAGGATGGCATCCTCTTGCTATCTGTGCTGCAGAGGCAGGTGGGAGTTGGGATGTGCTGTGATGTCTGCTCTCTGGCTTGGGGGCACCTCCGTGCCCAGCACACACCTCGTGTGAGGTCTCTGGAGAAASGCCTGCAGGGAGAGGTGGTCACCGTGTGGGTTTTCCTGGGCTGTGAWTTTGCATTAAGGTGTTTCAGTTGTGTCGGAGTTCTTCCTGGCTTCCAACCACTCTTTAAGTCTGTTGCACAATGTGGAATATCAGTGAGGATGGCTACTGTGCTTATTCTTGGGGATTAACAGATTTTATTTCAATGTTTTAATATGATGATAGTGATYAGGAGTGATTTCAGCAAGTCTATGRGAGGCCACATAGAATCACAAAACTGTGTCACGCCTGGTCAGTTAAATCAGTGAAATGCATCTGTGGATGGTAACTCACCACTGAAGTAAATACAGAAGCCTCCATGTAATAACACTGTTCTCTCCTATCTTCATTAAATTATAATTGGTGTCCTTGTTAGTAGTCACAATGTAGGATTAAAGACTGACTCACCCTTGGAGACCAGCTATGCCTTTGATTGTGGAGATCRTCCCTGCAGGTCAAAGGCAAGGCAGATAATGTGTCTACTCAACTGTCCTGAATTGTTAAGAAATGTGTCAGCTCATCACTTTTCATGAGCAAAAAATTGCTTAAAATATTATTAGCTCTCTTTCCAACCAGTTCACTTTTTTAAGCAATATCTTGAGCRACTGCACTGCACTGCTCTGTTTTGTCCTCCGAAGAAAATCCAGGCTTCTTTCATTCTATTGTCTTTTCTTGTATTTCTTGTGGCTTGGATAAAAACTGTAGGTATGCTATATATTTATGGTCACTAAATACTGTAATATATTCCCAGCAGTAACATCTTTTACTCCTGATATAATCTATGCTGTCTTCCCACCTATCTTATCTTTTCTATTTTATTACCTCTTATATATACTGGTAAATAAAAATAGAGGGAATGTGGAGAATATAAGCCATTGGGAGGCAAATCTGTGTATCTTATCAGAGCTTTTGAAGGAAATATTTACAGCTCCTCAACCTATACACCTAGCCTGAAATTAGGGACAGGTACAATCCTTGTTTACTCTAGCTGTTCTGGCACGACTGTTTTTGCAATATTTTCTGTCTTCAGAAGAGTGAAAGCAGTTATGATGAATTTAACAAAGTCTTCATATGGCAAGCAGTGTCTTATTTTCATAGATTTTTTTTCATCATTTCGGACTGTATCTGTAGACGATGTATATTTAAAAATACTGAATAGCTGTGTTTTTACATACAAAAGGAAAAGTAGTACTGGACTATGTGTACAAGCATCAAAATTGGATTACATGCAGGATCTAATTTTAATATTGCGCCATCCGCAAAGTGTTGCATGAATATTCCAATTCATATTCCGAGTGGAGTGTTTCTTTGAAATCATCTTGTAGAATACTTATTTCGACCAGTACAAGATCAGTATATTGAACTGAATAAAAATATATACATTAAATTGCTTATTCAAATGTCCAGATTTCATGTTTGTAGAAAATCTAAGCAGGAAGCAATATAACCTGAGTTTTGTTTTTTGATAAGAGAGGCTAATAAGAGTTACAAAATAGGAAGGAGTGAAAATGTGTGCGATATGCTGAAAATGTGAAAAAAAAATCAGATTTCAGTTATTAGTTTTCACAGCTGTATTTGCATAGAAATGTACTAACGSCTGGATGACATTTCATGCATGAACTTGATAGAGCATTCTTAAACATATTCATGTTAGAAGAGTACTTAAAGGGAACCTCAAACTTGAAAACTCCCCTTTTGGTTTAAAAAAGAAAAAAGAACTATAGTTTCTCTAGGGTATTTTAGTACAGATGTTTTTTATGAAACAAAGCTTTCTTTGTCATRAGAAAATACAGTGACAGGCTCTGAAAGGCTATCATGCCTGATCACACTTTAAAAAACCCACCTGATTCCCTTGAATGTTAAATATTATTGCACAATGCATGTTGCTTAGGATTTTGTGGAAAATAATAGCAAAGCAYAAAGCTTCTGAGGGACTCAAGAATCTCTTGGGTCATCAGCTTCCTATGCCAGTTTGTATTTTGAGGGCAACATGGTGTAAGTGGGGCAGAGACAAACACACYAGGGTTTCTTTGCTGTGTGGGCTTACCCTGTAGTACCTGCTCCCCAAAGAAGAATTCCTGTTGGCTTCTGGTGGCAGCTGTTAGAGTCAACCCAAGTTATGAATTTGTGGGAGTTAGGAGGCAGCTCCTCCTCAAACTTCAAGGGTGGGTTTTTTTGTTTGTTTGTAGCGCAGACCGGGCACAAATTTATTTGGATAATCTTTAAATGATACAGATGTCAGCTCTCCATAGGAGTGGAGAGGTTCACAAAGTGCAGTAAAGGTTGTCATACCAGAGAGCATTTGTACATTCAGTTTCTAGGTTAGWTCGGAACTCATGACATTAAACAGTTATGTGCTTTTAATTTAAATGTGATTATYAGCAAGACAGAGCTGAGGAAGGCACATTTCTGAAATATTCCAACGATTATTCCTCTGCTGTGTTATCTCCCACTCACCTTCCACTGAGAGGATTTTACATGCTCACATTAGCTGAAATTCTCCTAAAGAGTTGTTGGTCCATTTCTGATTATGACTTTAATTAGGAGGAGAAAACTTCTCTTCTGAAGTGGTTTGATGTGAACACTAATTACTGGGAATATTTGCTAAAAAMTCACTTGATACCGAAATATAACAAGCCATGAAAGGAGTTAGAGTMGGATCAGAGCATGAATTTAATAGCACTGATGGATGACAGCACGCCTCTCTAAGCAGTTTTGAGTTTGACTCTGGCCTCACTTAGGAAATGCCCTTCCTGGTGCTGCTGATTGTCAAGAACTTTTTAAAAAACTGAGACTTGTCTCTAGAGTCTGTCCAGTCTCCGGCCAAAATCAACTGTCTGAGGACACCTGGCCTAATGCAGTCAGTAGCAGTTGACCTCTTTTTCTTCCTTCTGTGTATATCCCAAATTGCTGTGTGAACCTGGCAAGCAGAACAACCTCTGCAGTCCTGCATGGGAAAGGGTTGCAGGAATGTCCTCCYGGCCACGTGGGATGTAACTGTCAGTGCAAGGCAGAACTGTGCTGTGCAGATGTGAGAGCAGAAAACTAAAGCAGAAATGTTATGAAAATAGGCCATTAGTAGCCATTTAAGTTCTGCCAGAAGCATAGTGGGMGTGTTGGTAAATAATTCTAAGCAGTGTTTACTATGATACTTTTCACTGAAGCCTGGAGGTTACAARAGACTTTAGTCCTTGCCAAATGGAASTCRGAAGTGCAGAAGAGATTGAATTCCAGCAGTGGTGAAAAATCTATGTCTGTAAAAGCTACAATGRTTTACCAGTAGTAAAAAAAATACTACCAATAGCCAGGGAAAAGCCTGTTAGAAAAATCTCAAATCACATGTCCAGATTTCCAGATAGAGTGAAAAACGTAGAAGCTGATGCTTCCAGTAGGTGAGAGTGGATCTGAGACCAGCAGAGATCATCTGGTCTCCAGCAGCAGTGATGTCCTCAGAGCGGTTCTTGAAGATGGTGATGGCTGCAGAGGTACCAAAAGGACACGTTCCCTAGGTGCATCCATGCACAAGTCAGCTCAAACACCCTCTTTCCTAGCTTTTTCTCAGGCAAGAAGTTTGCGGGATGGCAAACAGCACACTTCCCGAGCACAAACGATGGCAGTCAGCGGGATTCTGCGCAGCAGGGTGGGAGCGGGAGCCCTGGCAATTCCAGTCATTTGCAGCTCGCAGGCAACGCAGCTCCCGCTGTGCCAGGAGCGTGTGGAGAGCAGGGAACGACGCCGTCGCATGGAGGCAAGACAGCACCCACTGGCAGCGTCTCCGCTCGCTGTCGACTTTCTGTGGGCGCATTTAACCTGCAATTTGGAAACGGAACACAGCGCCTGGCACGCAGTCTTGAAAGGCTGCCAACCCCGTTGCGCAGCCCAGCCCGCCAGACTGGGAAAGATAAGTATCTTACAGACCAATATCCACAGCAACAGACAGCCAAATTTTATCTTCTTAATATATATAAAAGCACAAAGAAGATAATTACTTATTTTATAAAAGCACAAAGAAAATAATTACTTATTTATTTCTAGTTTTGTAGCAGTAAGGATGACCTTTAGGTCAGGAATTTTGAACAGTTAATGACTGCCTGGCTTCTTCTTTGGTCCTTGGTTTCTGCAGCCAGTCATTAACAGTGAGCAAAGCGCCTCTTCCAGCAGTCACTTTTGTTTAATCATTACCTTTTCATGTTACRGAATATACCAGCTACCTCTGGGAAATAAGTGTCTCCTATGCGAATGGATCCATATCRTGGGTTTTTTAGGTTTCATTTATTTGAAAGAATATTCTGTTAGGATGTGAGAGTTTAATGTAGAAGATGATTGAGTATTAACCTCAGCCCCACTACAGGCTGGATCACTCTCCGGAATTGGGACAAAATAGCCTTGCAGTGCTGCCTTTTCCCTTCTGGGGATGGTTTCAGGCTGTCGATTTCAAAAGAGTAATCTTAAGAATTTATCTGTGTAATCTAGGTCCTAATACTGTCCTCTTGGTATGGGAGCATTTCAGAAATTAAATGCAGACACAAATATTTTTTTCCCTCATCTTTTAGAATCATGTGGGGATGGACCTTATTTTTTGGGGGCTTAAATTTTATGTGTAATCATTGTGATGCTGAGGGCAAAATGTCCCAAAGTTTCCCTGGGAGTTAAAAATTATTTATAAAAGTAAAGTTGGAACTTGGTTGGTTCTCAGGAATCCCTTCCCCACTCTGTTTGTCGACCTGAAGATTGCCTTTTGCCAAAAATCCTCTCCATTTCGAAATGCCTACAAGCTATATGTGACTTTTGGACTTTTTCAGAGGAAGATTAATTTATACCTGGAAATGACTTTATCTTGTACTTAGCATAAAAATGAAGTACTTGTGGCTCAATTTGATGTATTTTCTGACCACAGACAATCTACTGATTGTATTCTTGGTAAAAATTAACTAGATTATTAGAGTATCACYTACATACATAAACCTTTGAACAGTACCCAGTTCTTGTGCATTGTTATTGGAGTTATTCTCAAAACGTTATGGCTTTAGATGCAGTGAGTTACCTCTTTGAGGGTTTATTTGAGCTTTAAAACAATTGTTTACAAAATGTATTGCTTGGCAGATAAATTCACAAGAAAGCAACAAAGCTTTCTAAGCAGTATATTTAAAGTGTATGGATTCCTAATAGGAGCCCATTGTGTGGCTATCACTGAGTCATCAGGTAGCAGCAAAGCCTCTTCCCTTGAGTGGTGAAAGGAAATGGGAGTTTCTCCAACAGTAGGTTAAAAATCATGTGTTCCTTGATGATTTCAAATTAAATATTGAAGCAGTGTGACCGATGGGGCTGAGTTTAATGTTTTGCCGTGAAAGTTTGCACCGTTACTTGTAATATTGGCTTTTCATTTTGCATCTTTAAGCAACACCACAGAGTGCACATCAAAACAACGGGCGTCATCTTTTGCTTCAACACTTCCCTTTTCAAGAAAAATAACAACACAAAAGTGTAGGTAGTGTTCCAGGAAACAGCTACTTGGAGGTGCAGGATGGGCTGTATGTAAACTTATTCGTGGTTTCCTGGTTCCTGGAGTGACGCTTTTACTTCGTAAACTGTGACTTTACTTGTGTTTTGAAAGGATGACAGGTTGGTTTTCAGCAGGGTTGTCTTTGTTGTTTCTAAAAGGTTGGACTTGATACAGGGTTTAAATCTGGTGAGGATTTGGTAATTCCTACCAAAGAGTTTGAAGCACACACCTTTAAAGGAACTTTACATCTTTAAGCCTCGAGCTAACATTGTATTCCCTGGATTAAAACAGGAGGAGTAGAAATGCTGAAGTTCCAAATGAAGGAAATGCCGATATTGTGCTTAAATGGGTCTTTTCCTCCACTTCATCCAAACCGTGGGTTACATGTGGATTTTAAAGGCAAAGTTAATACTGTTCCTTGTAGGCAGGTCAGCAGTTGATATTTCTTCCTTAGCACTGCAGTGTCTCCTGGTTCAATGTGTGTGCTAGGGACGAAGTGTAAACATGCTGTCTATCATACCGACCATTAATCTGTTCCCTGGCAAAGGGGAATTGTGAAATAGTCTTTCCAAAGGATTTGAGATCCATTTTCACTCACAAAGAGATCTCTTTGGGCAGCCTTTGCTGTAACTGAACCTTGAAATATAAAATGGTGCAAATAAGTTTAAAGTGTTGCTTTTCTACAGCAAAACCAAACCAAAGGGTGCTAATTGCCTCTACACAACTATGTCTTTCGGTTTTCAACTGTGGCAAATTAGCCAGGTGACCTTGGTGCTTGAAGAGACTTTTCAGGTCTACCACAATGGTGCCTTCTTGGTTTCTCTTAATTTCTACTGTCACTTGCATCTCTTCATTTTTGCTGTTCCTTTCCCTTCCTAGATGATTCCAATAGATTCTAGCTGCCAAGGAAGTACAACCTGGGTAAGGTTCAGTGCACTGAATCACTCACCAGTGACTGACCTCTGTGGAGCAAAACCATGTAATTCTTTKTGTAATTCTGGAGCAACTCCAGCTGTTTGTCCATCCTGCAGCTCCTCTACCTCTGCAGTACCACGAGGTGGGGCAGATCTGGTCACTACAGCGGCTGTTGCTGTTTCATCAGCAACACCATCTTTGCTGGAATTTCATTTCCCTTGCAGCCTGGGATGCATCTGTCACCGCTACCTTGCAGCAGAGCTGTATCTGCCTGTAATTACACGCCGGCCTGGCAATACTTTATTGTTAACATAAAGCACAGGCATTTAAATATGAAAGCTTAAACCGAAGTGTTCGCAAAACCCCATAATAGTGTAAATAATAAAGTTCCCGTTATTGCAGGGGACGTTTACAGCTTGTTACCGAAGCACATACAGCAGCTTGCAGAGCTGCAGCACCACTGCACACACAGGTTTCAGTGCGCGTCTCGTCTCCTCAAGGGCCAGACCTCCAAGCTGGCGTTATGGGCAAGTTGCTCGTGCTTTGGCTCTTTGCAGCGCCTGCTCCGTGTGCAGGAGGCCGCTGTCCTCCCGCCTCACCTGGTCCCCGTGTGCGCCCAAGAGCTTGCAGCAGTGACAGGAAACGGGGCACTGGGGACGGGCGCAAGCCAAGGGAAGCGGCTGTGCTTTCCCAACGGCCAACAAGAGAAGGAGCAACCAAAGACCCGCGTAACCAAAACACGGAGTGCTCAGAAACTGGAGTGACCAACGGCTGCAGGTCAAACGCTGTCCACGTGCCCTGCCGGGCTGGGCCGGGCCAGGTTGAGGGCGCCACTGCTCCCGGGCCTCGCCCGCCCTGGCCGCGCGGCGAGGCMGCCATCTTGCCGGCCGAGGCGCGGCGGCGGGCGCGGGCCGGGGCCGCGAGTCCTGGCCGGGGCGCCGGGGCCGGGGCGAGGCGAGCGCAGGCGCAGCCGCCGCCGCCTCGGCTCGTCTCTATCCCGCCCCTCCGCCGCGGCTCGCGTCGCTCCGCGCTGGATTGCTCGGGTCTGCCGGGCGGCGCGGCGGCGGCGGCGGGCGCGGGGCGGCCAGGCGAGCTGAGCCGAGCGCCGAGGCGCGGCGGCGGCAGGAACAATAAGGGGCGCGCGGGCCGCGGCGCCCCCTCCCCCGCGCCATGTACGCCTTTGTGCGCTTCCTGGAGGACAACGTGTGCTACGCGCTGCCCGTGTCCTGCGTGCGCGACTTCAGCCCCACGTCCCGCCTCGACTTCGACAACCAGAAGGTCTACGCCGTGTACCGCAACCCCGAGGAGGCGGCGGCCGACGCCGARGACGACGAGGAGGACGAGGACGAGAGCGCCGGCGGGTGGCGCGACCGCCTGCTGCTGCACAAGGCCCAGATCCTGGCGCTCGCAGGTGAGCGGGCGTTGGGGAGGGGGCCGCGACCGTTGACACCCCCCAGCCTGGTCCCTTCCTACCCCGCAAAGGGGACTCCTGCCCCTCGCTGCCCCCCGGGGGGAGTGGGTCGCGGGGGGGGGGGGTCGCGCCTGCACATGCTCGGGGCCCGGCGGCACATGGCGGCGGGGGGGCGTTACTGAGGTGGGAGGACGTCAACCCCCTTCTCCCCTTCCCTCCTCATCCCGCGGTTCCCCGGGGAGGGGGACACCTGCCTCCTTCCCCCCCACCCCGGGCATCCCCCAATCCCTTCCTCCTTGGGGAGGGTCCCCTGCACAACCCCAAATCCGTAGCGCTAAGCTCAGTTTAACGGCAAGTGGGGAATGAGAAACTTCCCCCCGCTCCGCCCGCTTCCCCACCGTCCAAAGTTAAGTGTTTTGTTTTTGGTTTTTCTCATCCCAACGTATCCATAGCCTGCGGAGTCCCTTGTGTCTCTGTGCGGGGAGCAGCGCCCTGCCGAGTTGGAGCGGCCGCTGGTCTCCCTGCACCGCGCCGGGTTGAGGGGCTGGGCGCACCTGGGYGCGCTGCTGGGATGGGACCTGCGCGCGCTGCCCCCGTCACCGCGGAGGGGCCTCGCTGCAGCCGCTCCGCTGCACGTGAGGTTCCTGTGCGTCGCCCCAGCCCTGGCAAGGAAGAAGCACCGGGTTTGGCCCTTTGCAGGAGTTTGGTCTTTGTGAGAGGTGGTGGTTGTGTTGTACGTGTCCCCAGGTCGTGAAGTGCCTTAGAAGACTTTTTGGAAAGTCTTAAAAGTGAGCAAGCAAAGGGAGAGTCTTGAAAGTTAGCAAGTAAATAGTGCCRTAGTCAGAACTGGCCTAGAAAGGAATTTTGGTGTTTTTTGTAGCAAGTTATAGGCAAGATGAAGGAGCTGAAAGATGGCAACAGCCATTTGAAGTGTCAGTCTGAACAGCAAAGAGGACTTGAGGTTTTGATCCCAGCCTTTCCACGTGGGGAGAAACGTGATGGTGTCAGTTTCCACAAGTACAGGACAGGCACAGTATTTGATTTCTTAATGCTGTACATTGAGTTTTGAGAAGGCAAGGCCTAGTTCTCATCTCTAAAAAGGAGCACATGGGCGATAAATAAAGCTAGAAGCAAGGGTGTTTGTTTGATAGTTCTTTTAAGTAAGGACTGTTATCTAACTAACCAGATCATCCACGTGGTCCATTGTGTCCATGACCTGGACAAGTGGCCTGTGGTGTTTTCCCATTTTCAAAAGTGGCCATAAGCAGATGCCTTGAAAGAATGAGAGGCAAGCATATGTGCCATTTCTGTGTAAGGCTTCTTCAATTTTGGACTCCTTGCACCTCGAGAAAAGGATAAGAACTATTATGATAGCCTAAGAGGGGAACGGATCCTTCTCCTAAGCTTATTTTGTCCTATGTCAACGAGTCTTTTATGACTCTCACCTATATCAGAGAAGTATTGAGATATGAAGTTTTTAGTACTTGTGGAAGATGATGGTGCAGGGTTTACCCTACTCAGAGGCAGGTTCCGGTTGGCATTGACCTTCCTCTTCCTCACGGAGGTCTGCAGCAGCACTGCCCTTTCCATTTGTCATGTTCATGGCAGCATAACCAGGGTTTAGGTGGAGTTCTTGATGTGAGCGATTTTGCTCGCATGTTGGGCCTGTCGAGTTGCCTTAGTTTTCCGTGCAGTGGACCTAGCATGAAGTACATCTAATTCTGTCTCTCTTYTTGCTTCAAAAGGAGTCTGAATGTGAGAGGGTTTTCTTTTACACAGTTTTCCACTGTTTCTTTCTCTCTTGTATATTAACAAACCCATGCATGCTATTTTCTCCAGAGAGCAAGACTTGTTACCKGTATTAGTGATTTGCATTAATTGTTCCCTAGAGCTTTTAATTTCTACAGGAAGTTGTCCTGGAGGGCATAGGAGCACAACAAAACATATAGCTGTCTTTATTAATTCTGTCACATCTCAGTATATCTGAATACACTTGATTTTAACAATGCTGTTCAAGTAAGCAAAGATGTATCTACTTATATATGTTTTTATGGTCACATATCTGTGCAACAGGAATTAAGCGTAGTCTGAAAAACAGATATGCTTGCTTCTTCCTTTCTAACAACCRAAGAAATGAAGGACTAGAGGAAAAATAGAGATTCCAGACCTATGTTACCATTAGGTGGTATAGTGATTTTTCATTTGAAACATATTTTTGTTTTCTGTGTTGTTTAAAAATGGTTTTTACATGTTTGCCCGTAACACACACTTTTATTGGACCATTGCTTGTGTAAACAGTTCATGAAACAATTGTCCTCTCTTAAAAGAGCCTGGAAGCTATTTCTTTGATCTTCTGTGGCTGGGTTGGATATTTAGAAACCTCTGTACCTGTAAGAACCRTTAGTGTTGCTAAAGAGCATAACTGTTTCAAAGGTTAAGGAAAAGGAAAGGAAGTGTTTTGCCATGCTCAGAAAATCATCCAATTATGGTGGACTTTTTATGTTCAGAAATTGAATACCATTCTCTATAATACTCTATAATACTTCAGCAGTAAGGAAGTAGTGTAGCACAGTCGTAGACTATCTGTACAACTTTCCTTTTGCCTGTGGGTCCGTGGTTGAGAACTGATGGTATTGGTGGCATGTAACTGATAGCTTACGAACCATAGACTTTYTGAAAAAGTTTAGCCAAAGAGTTACACTAAAACCACAAAGATTAATCCTAAGACAGTTAGAGACAATTGGCAATTGACCCATAGAAGGCATGTTAAAATGAGTATTTTGAGGCAAAGTAGTTCATAGTTTGAGTAATAGGCAACTGATAGTAATAAAGGAATCATTTTATTTACCTCTTGAATGTAGCCCAGCAGACTTGGACTACACTGTGTGGCTGTCTTCTGAGCTGCCATGTTGATGATCTATCTCATGGAGGATACAAAAATAGCAGACAGCTTCTCAGGAGGAGTTTGAGCCTGTCTTTCTGATCATCTGTACCCTTCTTTTTTTCTTCTTTGTGTCCTTCAGTCAAAACACTGAAAATCTGTTTCTCTCATCTGTCTCATTGAAATATATGTGCCACTTGTAACTTTTTCACACTTGTCCATCATGTTCAGTGGCAGAATTTTTCTGTAAATATGTGCTCCTTGTAGGAGATAGCATTCATGCTCTTTAGAGGACCCTGATGAAAGTCTTACTTGCTTTGCAAATTGATGAATATTTGGTGGAATGCACTGAGGTTCAGAGACATTTAAAGTTCACTTCTTCAGACTGCATTGATATCAAGTCTTTTTACTGGAGGTATTCTTTCCTGATGACAGTAAATAATTCCTCTCTTTAGCTATTGCACCTAACAGTGATAACAAACATGTCTCCACCAGATTCCAACTGCAGTTCCATAACTGCAGCACCAGGCATGTTAAGTTAATACCTCTGTGTGCCTATGTTCTTCCTTGCCCTGTTAGAAGATGATATGCCCCATTTTTTGTTAAAGTAGGTTAGATGTTTTTTATAAAGTCTTCAAAAGCCTGCACAGCTCATGACAAAGTAATTTGCAGTGTACTCAGGAAGGTCATAAAGTCYGTTCTCAGGATTATTTTAAACTAAATGACTCTAGGAGGTCTCAGTGCTGAATTTTGAGGAAAGTATAGGGTAGATACTGTCAGAGAGCTCAGCTACCTTCCTCCACCCGTCTTATCTTGGGCCTAGCTGATCACAAACAACTGACAGTGCCCAGTGCTGACCAGGAGGAACTGGGCAATACTTGTTGCAACTGATGTGGCAGGAAATGGGCATGAGACCTTTACCAGCAGGGCATGTTAAATTCATGCCATCTTCAAGAAATTTGTTTGCAATAAACCCTGAATTTATACCCCTCCTCCCTATAGTCCAACCTAGTTGTCAGTATGTTGGCTAGTGAGCTTGTAGCAACCTATTCCTGGAGTTTTGGAGTGGAGAACTGCCCCAAGTTCTCACCCAGGTCTCTTCACAGACATTTCTATGACTGGGAGGACTTGGAAAGGCAACTAGACTTAGCTAGGGGTAGGAGTAAAGACAGTCAAAATAAAGGTGAAATTCCAAAAATGAGGGGAACTTGTTTGGAATCAGTTTATGCCTATAGRGAACAAGGAAATAAAGAACTAAATCCCCTCTTAATTGAACTGTAGGCCCCAAAACAGCAGCGTCTGCTACTACAGATAGGAAATGATTGCACCAAAGAACGGTAGAACAAGATAAAAGGAAGACGGCATAAGAGAAGCTTGAGGTGATGCCGGCAAAGCAGTCTAAAACTTTTGACCCTGTCAAAATACGCTGAGTGATCACTAAGTCAGAAACTTGGGATGCRGACATCTAGTTTGATCCAGAAAATGTTCATTCCCTCTCCCCTCACCCTCTCCTGGTAGAGAATGGGGCAGGAGGTGTAGAAGAGGATCCATCTGTGTAAAGGATAGCCYCTGTAGTAAAACATGAAATTGCTATGGGGCCCTAAGGAGACAACTGGTAGGAGGCTATTCATACTGCCCTGTTTAACTCCCTTTCCCTAGCATATGTCCAGGAAAAAAAATCTCTTGAAAATACGGAGAAATGGAGACAGAATGAGTAATAAAAATTAGCTATAAGGAGAGCATAGGCTACTGTTGGCCAGGATGGAGACAGAAGGATTCCAGGGACCAGGATTTTTCCTCACTGCGGTCCCTCCTGTCACRGGTCACCTTCCTTTTGTGAATTCCTGAGCTGGCTTTTATACAGGGAGAATTGATCCCTGTGATCAGGGGGAGCTGGTCTTGGCCTCCATCCACACCATGTCGGACTTGCTGCAACAATAAATAAGGCTGCTTGGTTAYAAGTGCTTGAGGATGGATAGACCACTTGCCTATATCCTACCTAGTGGACCTGATGAAACTAAAGCTGTTCATGAGAGCATTGCCACATACCTCAAAGATGTATTTAATTCAAGAGCAGAAGGAGACAGTGTGCACCCTGACAGAGTAATGGGGCAATACAGGATCTTCATCATCAGAAACCCMCATGGGCTGACTTCTTACACTGAGTAGTTGCCCATGGATGAAAAATAGGGTGGGAGGTGCCCCTGAAAGTTCCCGGTGCTTAGCAGATAAAGAAGGTGGTCAAGACTGCAGTCAAGGGGGAGGTTGTAGTTGAAAGGTACCCATAGAGCTTATCTAATCAAACCCTATGCCCGAGCAGGTTGTCCAGGACCCTATCCTTTTGGATTTGAGGCATCTCAAGGATGGAGACTGTGGGCAGCCTCTTCCAGTGATCAGTAAGCCTTACAGTAAAAAAGTTTTGGGTTTTTTTGTTTGTTTTTTTTTTTTTCCCTCTTATTTAGACGAAACTTAGTTTATTTCAGTTTGTGCTTGTTGCATCTTGTCCTATTGCTGGATGCTTTTGAACATATTGAGCAGTCTAGCCCTGTCCTATCCTTACCCTCCCTTCAGGTATTTAAACTCATGAAGATCTCCCTCCTTGGTCTTTTCTTCTTCAGATTAAACAGTCACCTCTCTCTCCACCCTTGCTGATATGAGAGATGCTTGTGACTTAATCATCTCAGTAGCCCTTTGCTGGGCTTGCTCTGGTAGTTCCATGTCTCTTACACTGGGGAGCCCAGAATTGGGCATATTGCTCCAGATAAACTCCAGGCATTGAGAGAAAGAAGCAAAGCAACTTGTCTTGCATAGYGGGCACCACTGAAGTAATCTTCTTCCAAGTAATATCTGACTATTTTTCCAATGGAAGAATTCCATAGCTGCTTTACTTTTTCTGCTGTGGTATTTGAGGCATGTAACRTCCTCTGTGAGATTCTCAACCAGCATGCTACTGTTACTTTTTCACTGGGTGAAAGATCTGGCTGTGTRCAGGGGTTCACCAAGTCATTTTGCATGTATGTCACAGAGTAACCTCACTACACTCTCAGATATAATCCTGAAAGWAAGTGTAGTAGTATTGAGAACAAAATATTTAAAGTCACATTTCACACTTCATTCAGTGTCYATCTCTGAGGTTTATTAAAAACTGTTTAAAGATAAATGTTTTTCTCCTGTCTTATAAATTATAACATAGCAACAGAAGTATTTGAGATTTGAAAGGCGTATACAAAGGCACTGTTCTTCATCATTTCTCTTTGTTCAGCATTTCACCCTGAATTTGACACTTTAGCACAAAGCTTAAATGTCAGTAGCAGAAGATTTTGGAACTTTTAACAAGTGTGGTTGGTGAGGGTTACTTAGAGTAACCCTTGCGGTAGTACTGATTACTATATTTCATCAGTGGGATAAAGTGTCAATGTAAGAATTTTAAAGAAGTGTGAGAAGGAGCGAGAAGATTCTATTCTTACATTTTATGTTCACTTTTACTGTGTCAGTGCACTTAGTCTGCAATGATACATCCTTTTCAGCCTTAAATACATCTCAAGTGACCTTCATGTTCCACTCTTGGCTCATACTAGAAGTCACTTATTCTTGCATACCAGACATACAGGTCATCCGCCCTGCCAAGACTATTTCTTCTGCTGTTCATATATACATACATACATACATATATATATGTATGTATATATATATGTTACACCACATGTAGAGTATTTACAAGCATAACTTCTGTTAAACTTAACTATGAAAGAGAACTACATTTCAGGAATATAAAATTATTACTGATTTGAAAGGTAATATAGCATTTACTAATTAAAATACTCTGACATTTGCAGGGGAGTGAAAAGAGAAACAAATAAATTTTAATCTTTTGTTTTGTTTTTCTTAATGGAACTGTAAAACATTTTATTCTCCTCCCCCACCCCACTCCAGTGGCTTGTCTAAGTGCCAGTCAGTCAAAAATTATTTTCAAAGAAAACTTAAAAATAGTACAGGACAAACCATATTGTAGATTCTCAATAGTAAACTTAGGTAAGCTCCAAAAATACATTAATTTACCTGCTGTTTCCCTAGCAAATGTATTCATTTGGCTGAGATTGTTTTGGAGGCTTCTTGGAGAGTTCCCCATGGGATTGTGCTCTGTGTTCTGCTTTGCCTGAGTAACTGTTATGCCAGGTATGCATTGCTTTGTGGTGCTAAGTGATCAGGAACTCCTCATTAGGGTACCTGCTTCTTTTTAGTATGGTTGAAACTGACCAGTCAGAGTAGCCAAAGTATCAAATTGTACTTGTTTCTCCTTGAGAAATTGATCCACAGGTGATTTTTTAAAAAGAAATAGCTTTTGTAGTAAACAGATTTTTATGATATATTTAGCATGTTTAAACGTTTGAAAAATAATTTCCGTCATTGAGTTTCATAGCTAAATACGGAAGAGAGATTAGAAAGATAAGACTTCAACATCCCACTTGTTTTCAAGGTTTGGGATTTTTTTATTTTTAATTTAATGATAACATTGTGTTTAATTTCTTGTAAGGATTAAGAGAATCCTTAATTGTAAGGATTAAGAGAATTTCTCCATAATGGTTGCAATTCTTTGTGTTCAACATGTTCAGAGTATTGTACAAATATTAACTAATCTGCACTTCTGTGAGGTAGATGGGGACACTGAGACAGAGAGGTTGTGTTGTTCAAGGTCAATATCTCAGTAAATATTGGATGCAGCATTAAAGCTATCCTTGGTCTGGTTAAAGAGCATGATTTCTTGTTTCTCACCCTGATGTCTTTTCTTTCCTTGATCTTACAGCTTCATCAATTTCTGCTGCAGACAAGCACACCATTCTAATACAGCTATAAAATTAAATGGAAAGAAGAGTTTTGCTGATAAAGAATAAAAGATGATTCATACCTCTGTAATAATTATTTCTAGCAGAACTTTAGTTTTCAGCCATGTTGCTTTTGTTTAATTATTTCTGAAGAGATTTTTTTATTCACCTTTAAACAAGAAATTCATCTTGTATTATAAAGGAAAGCAAAAAGAAGATGTATTTCAGTTTTTATTGCAGTAGAAGTATGAATTACACCTGGGCTAGTACTTGGATTATACATCTCACCTGTGCTGATAAATAAGGACATCTAAAAGGAGAAAGTCACGCAATATTTGAATGTTGTCTAGAAAATAGACTTCAAGTGAGGGTGCGCATTGATAAATTGACAGTCTTAGTGGGAGTGAGTTGAGTATCTTTGCTCTTCTGGAGGAAAAGATATGCATTTGGACCTGAAAGTTTTTTCCCTCAGTAGGTGACATCAGATTTTTAGTATGGTGGATTTGGTGAGACTTAGAGTAGAAGCAGGTCCATGCTCTGTGAGTATATTTTTATTACTGTATTAAATATTAATTAAAGATAGCAGTCTTGATGTAGGATTTCAAACAGAATTAGACATAGAAATTGTTTATATTATCCATTCCGAGGTAGGAGTTTTACTCACTAATCTCTTTGGCCTTCAACAGCTTTGTAGAAAGCAAGTGTGCCATGTTCTCCATCCTCCGTAAGCAGGCTTGAGTCAGACTTCCAGCGTGTCATCTCCAAACTTGTCAAACAGTGACTTAAGATGATTTTTATCTTGCCTTTTCTTAATTTAATTAAGAATTATTTTCAGTCTGGCTTCTGGTCTTTCTACTTAAATGAAATTCACCTCACAGCGTGCAACATTCTTTTGATCCTTTCCTCAAAGGCCCATGTCTTCAACTTYACCAGATTTTGTCTGCTTTTTGGCCCTATTTGTCACACTGTTACTGTTTTATATGCTGTTCCTCCTTGACTTTCAGAATATTCTTCTTTTTGTTCTTGACAACTCTCTTTAGTCTAGTCACTGTTTGGGTGTTAGCCTTTTCTCCTCTTTATGGGGAATTGAGGCAGGTCTGTCAGGTTCATACTTCTTTTTTTTTTTTGGAATCGCCTACTCAGAGGATGGCAACTCTCAATTTTGCCTTTCTATTCCTAACTTTTCTCACTTAGATTTGTTTTTCAGCTTTCCTGTCTGACATCCTTGTACGGCAATCTTTTTCAGCTTTAATTTAGCATGAACCAAAATACCAACTATTTCTGGCCTTTTCTCATTTTTAGAAAGGAGAAAAATACCTACTGTAATCTTTTTTTTTTTTTTTGGTCTATCCTCTCTAAAATCCTTGTCTTCTACTCCCTGCCTTCTTTGCTCCCTACCCACTCTCAGCCTTACCTTACTTCCCAGCTATGACATATACTTTATGTATGTGTCTTCTTGCATCTTGTCTTTTTTTCTGTAATCTCCTTTCCACTGTCCTTCCAACAAATTCTCCTCAAGTCTGCAAAACAGTACAAAACTACATAGTAAACTACATGTCCCTTCCAACTTTAAGCATTCTATGAATCTGTGTGTTTTCCTAGTGGTAAATTGACTGTGTCAACAACCTGTTGAATCCCCCTTTGGCCTTCCCCATTTCAGCTGTACCAGTTTGTCACCTGTCCTCTTCAAATAACTCTTACATTTATACTGTTGTTCATTATCGTGTGTTGTCTGTTACTGACATTCTGTTTTTCTTTTGCTTTAAGGATCTTAATCTCAGTGTGATATTAGCTTGAAGAAGCTTTCTGCGAGAAGTGTTTTTCTCTCTCTGTGTGCTAACCACCTTCTGGGCCTGCATGATCATTACCTCTATTAAATCTCCTTGTCAAAGTCTGTTCTCTTCAATGTCTGCAATARATTAGCTAAAAAGCAATTTATGATTTTTTTTTTGCAGTTTTTAAATAAACTGGCTAACTTTTTTTTTTTTAATCATGCCATCAGCAATATTGATTATTGTTTATATGTGCTTAAGTGGCAGTTATAAATGCATGCCTTGTTTTGCTTCTTTCTAGTATTTCTGTTTTGAAGGGACAAGTGTGCCTTTGGTTGTGTATGTGTGTTAGTTTTTTCAGCATCTTTCATCTTAGGTGTAATTTCTGTGTAGTTCATAGGTAAATATTCTCTGTTCTGTAGAAGCTGCCTGTCTAAATTAGAATAGTGAAACAGCTTAGTACAGTAGCACGGGGGTGACTTTGTACTGCTGTTTCCCATATGTGTTGGTTATATACAAAAAATAAGAAGGGTTGCTACTATTTTTTTTTCCAAGTGTTAGTATATCATTTTCACAAGGGATGGAATTTTTTGATGGCTTAAGGGAAGGACAATATTTGCTCAATGTTCTATCATTTTATTATTGTAAGATATATAGCACTGCCAATCCCTTTATTTGGACAGATCCCACATCTGCCATCTCTTGTTCACTTGGAGTGCAGAGCTTCTCTAGTTTTCCAGCTTTTACTCTGAAGATGGAAAAAACAGCTTTGAACTTTTCTTTTGAAAGGATTAGTTTATTCAGGCTTTACTCTGAAATTATGAAGTCAGGAATGGAGACACTGCCCGTGCCAGAATATGGTTTTCAGTTTTAGCATATTTTTAGTGCATATAACCAGCTGACTTCCTGCCCCGTCAAATTCTCTTTGTCTGCCTCAGTTCTGTGCCTTTGTAGACTTAGAGCTGTTACCTTCTGGCCCACATCCACCCATCTCAACACTAAAATTAAGAGCGGACTGAAGGAAACATTCCAGGAACAGTTTATCCTTTGCTAGTCGATAAAGATTCTCCAGTGCTGTTCTTTTCTAGTGCTGCTGAATCCAGATGTCTTTTCCCAGCTACACGGAGCCGCACTGAGCAGGCTTTGTGGCTCTTTTTTCTCCTTACCTGAACAACTTGGCTGGGTGGCCACATGGGGAAAAATAATATCCATCTGCTGCGCTCTCTCTCCTGAGCCCCATGCTCAGTACCTGCTGTGGTGGATGCTCGTACCACATTTTTGACCTGTTTATTTTGGTGCAGTTACCTAATTAGGTGTGTTATGTACTAGTTCTCAGCAGCTGTATCACTGAACCACTGATTCCATACATAGAAGAGAGAATAGACACAGTTTCACAACAATTTCATCATGAACACATAAGAGAAGATATAATTTTTAACTTGCAGTGGTGTTGAAAGGGGTCTAACTTGTGGCAGGGGACAAAGTCTAGGCAGATGGCTTTCATCCTCATTACAAAATGAGGTTGTGAGCTACAGCATTTCTGTGACTGTTGCTTCAACTCCTAGTGTTTTGTGTAGTTTCAAGGCACTGAATTTCTGCTTGCCCAGCCGTTTGGTTCATATCCTAATTTTCTTCCAACTGAAAATTGTGCATGGCTTTCTGCTGGATTCCTGCTTTGCACATGTACCTTACAGCCTAGCACAACAGAAACAAAGTCCTAATATGAACTACTCTAAATGTATGTTCATATTTCTCCTCTCCTGATCTTCTCTCTGCCATTACCTCTCCCCTACCGATGTAACTGGTATTTACTGAGCAAGAGCCGGAATTCCAACATATTCTAAAATTCAGAATGAGATTTTTCTAACTAAGTTCTTCTAACCTTTTGCAGTTAAGGAGGAAAACAACAGAGTTTAGAAATGCACTTGGAAAAAAGGGGAAGAAAACTTTTCACATGCAACACATTGCATCAATTGTATTAAGTGTAAATAGGCCTAGGAAGAACAGAACATGTGTGAGAAAATATTTTATGTACTGTTGCTGGAAGGCAGACAAACGTAAAATTGTTGGCTGGCTGAATGAATTAAAATTTCTTGCATTTTAATTTTATAAACTCATTTTTATAATCTTTTATCTTAAGTCTTCATACCTCTTTAAGTAAAGTTTTGCAAATATAGATTTTGTGGTCAGACTGAGAGGGAGCAGCAGCAATGAGAAATTCGGATACATTTGCACTGTTTTATTGGACCCCAAACTAAATATTTTCTTCTTGTTCCTGCTCAGGGTATTGTTCCTGTTTGTAACTTTTAGAAATTGATTTAAAATTTAAAAAGCAAAAGTGAAGAGATAAATATTTCTTCTCTTCCAAATTATTATTATTGTCACAAAGTATCTGTGGACTTCTGCTGTAATCTGCACATGCTACTTGTATACTCTGTTCATATCTGTAATCTTGTACAGTCTCAGGGCTGCCTGGTGTCCTTTCCCATTTTGCAGGGGCTTGTGCCGCCTTTTGACCATGAGGTCGTTGCCAGCAAACAATTTTCATGGCTAGGTGAAGCAGATGAATTGTATCCGTCTTGATAAGAGGCCAAGGGTTATTGTGGACCATAGAAACTGTTCTGCATTCTTTAACTGCAGAAGTGCTTCTTCTGCAGGTTTTGTGGAAGGCGATTTGGCAAAGCAAATAGAGAATGTGTCTCTGGTGTGCATATGCTTTTCTTTTTCTAAGAAAATGAGGACGTGTTTTAGCAAAGGAGCTGTCAACCTATCAGGTGCCCTCAAATACAGACACAAAGCAAGGTTTTGGTTCATTCAGAATGTGTTTATTCCATCAGTCTCCCCTTCATAGTGTTTCTTAGCCTTTTCTTTTTTTCCCCCTCTCTGTCTCATTCAGGATTCTCTAATTTTCCTTTCTACTTTTGACAGTAGAAATGGGCTATCTCACTTTTCTGACACATCTACATTTTTCAGATAAATGAAAAGGTAGTTTTTTTGATTTAAACAGTTGGATTGCGTTTTTGTTTAAACAGAATAAGCATCCGTGATGCTCTGGGGAATGGAGAATGATCTAAAATAAGCCTAGTTGTTTTTTGTTGTTTATCTGTTTCTTTTTGCATCTGTCTTAGTATTTATTGCTACCATCTGCATTTTATTTCAGGTTGTCTAATGTCTTATTCTGCATGTTTTGTGCCTATTGTCTTTACACAGCCTTGGGCTGTAATATCACCATTTGCCTACAAGAGATCCATTTCTATCTGTAACAAAGTGAATTGCATTCATCTGTGTAATTCATTTCTAATGAATGCCTTGCTCCTCATTAAACAGTGATTTACCTTTGTTTCCTTTTTCTACACTGTCAACACTAACCATTTTGAAGTCCTGTGGAGAGATGCTAATTTGAGAAACTAAAAGTCAGTGCAACTAAGCACTCACAAATGGCATCCTCATTGGCACTTTCAAAAATATTCATGGGACATTTTCTGGATTACAGTTTGCAGGTGGATAAGAACACTCAAAATGTTTTGTTATTCATAAGCTTTCAGTGCACAAATACAACACTTCAGAATTTAAATGTGTCTCTCCTTGTGAGTGTCCTGAGCGTGTAGCCAGGCTTGTGAATCAGTTAAGACACTGTCTACTCTGCTTGAGATTTCAAGATGAAATGCACATGTGGGGAGACTAAGCTGTTAGCTCTCTTTCCTGTGAACCTTTTCAGGAATATATAGAATCTTTCAAGCATTCAAAGATAATGCTTTTGAATTTCTTGTTTTAACATACTTTTCACATATTTCTCTCCGTCTGAAGAAACATTTTACTTGATTTCCCTCCACCCCACCACACACACATACACACACTTTGATTCAGAGATCAATATGACCATTTATTGGTTTTGTGCATCTGAAGGCCAAGGATTTGGATCATTAATGAATGAAAGCGGGATAGCATAAGAATTCTGGTACAGATCCAGTCCCTATGTAGCTTTTGCCTAGTGCCTCTTCAGTGTGTCCTGCAGCATCCCTTTTACAGCCCTGCTCTTTGCAGGGCACCCGAATTTGCCATGTTTGCAATCTGCTGACAGATGATGGTTAGAGCAAAGCACGAATAACAAAACTCACTTCCACTTTAAACCAAAGCAGAAGCTGAGCTGCAACAACAGACTGTGTATATGAAAATATTGTTGGTAAACATAATTTAAAGTAATGCAGATTGTTTTTTTTAGGATGTTGCCTGATTTACAGTATCTCTCATTTTAGTGGTAGTAGTACCTACTCATTGACACATTTGATCATTCTCATACAAATTTGCCTTGGCATGTTAGAATATTTACTCTTGTTTATGGCCAGGTTGATCCCCTACTGAAACTCTAGAGTTGTCAGTGGGTATCAGTTGAGTTACACCATGGATTAATTTTATCCATAGTATTATGAGTGGATTGAAGCGTGGGAGGGTTTTTTGTTTGGTTTTTTTTTTGTTTGTTTGGTTGGTTTTTTTTAAACTGGTCTTACCTAAGTCGTGTAGCATTTGGAAGTAAGAACGCTGATTAATGTAATGATTTTATTTTTAATATACGTTTTAGAAGACAAAACTGACCTTGAGAACAGTGTGATGCAGAAGAAAATTAAAATCCCCAAACTCTCTCTCAATCACGTAGAAGAAGCTGGGGAGGTTACAGATTATGGGGAAGAAGATGTGGAGCTTAGACACAGTAAGGTACTGAAGTCTTTCTTTTTTTTTTTTTTCTTTTTTT
>PTEX01000009.1:3911852-3933524 GCA_003342815.1 Eudromia elegans
ATAGCCTAAGAATTCCAGGCCTTCTTTTGATCCCCTAAAACCTTATTTGATGTAATTGGGTCAAATTGGGGGGCTGGAGGGGGCTGGATGTGGTGAGGGCCAGATTTTACAGAGGAGCTTTTCGAAAACTTGACTCATATGTGAGTGAACATTTTTCTTGTTATCCTGTTGGCACACGTTAATTGCCATTGGAGGTTTAGGGATCAATGCAGTATCCCTTTGGCCCAGAATGCTTTATAAGTCACCAGTTAACCAAATGTTGAGCACCTGTTCTCAGGGCCACTTGTGACCTGTTGCACTCTGCTTATTGAAAGGGGTCTTAGGAGATTTCTCTAATAAAACAGTGGGCAACAAGACAATCTGACAGGACTGCAGCCCTGCAATATAGCTGCCAGTTGCCTTTCTAGGTCCAGATGCCAAAAACACACTATGTAAATGTATTTATTTTTTGGTATCAGACGACTTCTTTAAAAGTCTGCCAACCTTCAGAATAAAATACTGCTCTGTGGCTTCATGTGTTTTGCAGCTGCAGGAGTGATACCAGTATGTCTCTTTATGATGGGCCAGCATTTTTTAGAGCATGCGTGGAGCAGGCGTAACATCAAATAATCTCATTTTCTGCCACATTACTCATGGATATTGTGGTATGGGAATAGATAGTGTCAGCTTCTTGTCTCTAACCTATGAGCTACATTTGCTTTCTTGCAGTTGCTTGGAAGTTCAAATACACTTTCCATATTTGGCTAATAAAATCTAGAGACCTTTACCCGTACTGTTACATTTTAATACCACCGTCTAGGCCTCATAAAAGAGGTATGCTTTTATTTATGTAGGATTTGAATTTTGTGCAGAAGACCAAAGGTAAATTCCTGCTGAAAGTTAACAGCAGATAAAGCCTCTGCAATGCGGTACTAATACAGAAGGAATCGGTTGATCAGGGAAATGAGACTAGATGATAAATTCTGTCTCCAACTTTTATGTTTCCAATTCCCTCTTTTGCAGAGAGCATTAGCTCAGTCGCTTGCATCAGGCATTTGGGTGAATGTACTAG
This sequence comes from Eudromia elegans, assembly GCA_003342815.1. Classification (NCBI taxonomy): domain Eukaryota; kingdom Metazoa; phylum Chordata; class Aves; order Tinamiformes; family Tinamidae; genus Eudromia; species Eudromia elegans. The sequence continues at coordinate 3,912,904 of PTEX01000009.1, forward strand.
AGGTAGAGTCAGAGAAGGTTTAGTTTCCCAAAATGTGGGAAGGGCAAGCCCTCTGTTCTTAAAACAACTTTGTATTGTATCCTTCTTCCATCTCAGGTGTAATTACAGCGGACAAACATAACGTATAATTGATTCTTTCTTTTACTTAATATAAAATCCCAGTGTTGTAGGAAATCAGAACGTTAGAGCTAAGCTTCAAAAGTAGATCCAGAGCCACACTTTTTAATTTATTTTTAAAGATATAAATTATCTTTGTAGGTAGAATCAAGTGACTTGCAGCAAAGTGCTTGCAAATCTTTCACAGCATGGAAAGACAGGCCACTAACTGCTTCAGAAGTTTGTATATGCACTTAGCTAAATTATGCGTGCATAATAGTCATGGTGTATGTCTCCATAAGAATCTGTCAGGCAAAACATTTTTGCAGGCAGACTTTGTATTACATTTTTTTTAAGAATAGATCTTAACGATTTACAAATCTGTAGTATTTTAATTTGCATTATGTGCCGTTCTAATTTTCTTTTCTTTTTTGTTTATTGTAACATGCAGAGACAAGATGGGAGGAAACAAAATGAAGGTACACACAAAAGTATTGAAGCAGTTGTTGCTCGCCTTGAAAAACAAAATGGGATGAGTCTCAGTAATACTTCCAGCCCGGAGGAAGCTTTTATGGAGACTTCGGAAGGCATGAACAACATGGACGATGCTGTAGTTCCTCGGGTTCTGTATGAAGAATTACTGAGGAGTTACCAACAGCAGCAAGAAGAAATGAGGCACATTCAGCAGGAGCTCGAGAGAACGCGGAGACAGCTTGTGCAACAGGCAAAGAAGCTGAAGGAGTACGGGGCACTCGTATCAGAAATGAAAGAGCTCAGAGACTTGAACAGGAGGCTACAGGATGTACTGCTTCTAAGACTAGGTAGTGGTAAGTGCTGGACTTAAATGYGACGAGTTTTAATAAATCGTGGAAGTGTGATCAGTAGTAATGGAAAAGTTTTTGAAGAATAGCAGTGGTTGTACAACTGGACATAGAATGTTAAAAGGGCTTTCTGCTACGGCTGTACAATGTGTGTTGAATTTGTATAATGTGTACTTCTGGGTTTTTCTTTAATGATAGCAAGAGGTCTTTATGCTGGTATGATTGAATCAGAGCTCCATTTTAAACAACTGTATTTTTAAGGGCCTCTGAGCTTCCAGAATATGCTGAAAAAGATAATAAAGTTTCATCTGCATAATGCACCAATATGTTCCAGTTTAAAAAAAATAAAAGGCAGTGCACTGAATATTTGGGGTAAAACTATTTTATTCCTTTCAGTCAGTTCTTTTTTTATTGTTATATAACTGACAATGTGTTGCCTTACATTTTCTGCCCCCTCTCCTTTTCAGTAGCTCATTAGAACATGATATACTTTAGAACATTTTGGCATTGGCTTTCAGCAGCCACACTATTTGAAAAAGAATGGATTGTTAAAGAATAATGAAAAAGTGTGTTTTGATTAGTGTCCCTTTATATAAAAACTTGTTACAAAATACAGCATTATGTTATTTGGATTTAAATTTTAAATATCTTGAGTCAACTGCTCTTTTGTTTTGGTTTATAACATTTATTTAACCATTAAGTTGGAATAAATGGGGAAAAAAAAGACAACAAAAATCTCATCCTTGTCGTTGAAGATGATACCCTTTGGAATACCTTCAAATATTTTACTAATTTATATTTATTTGACATTGGAATGTGCGTTGAAGGCAGTTTGCTTGGTGATTGAAACATGTCTGAAATTTGTGCATCCAGACTTTAGCATGCTGTTTCTTACGTCTGCCTTTGTGTATGTGGGAATTTAATCTTTGCATGTAAATTGGGCATGCGGATTGAAAAATTGCATGCGGATTGCATATGGATTGGGGTTCCCTTCCTGTACAGACCTGAGTCTGAGCTAGCATGTGCCTGAGCTGCTGCCGCATGTTTTAGGGTGGGCCTGCAGGGTCGGAGCCAAGTTTTCAAAGYAGCCTTTGAAAAGTTTAAACTGGATGTTTGACTGTGAATGCTCATCATTGTTACACTGTGCATAATTAAAATGTCATTACTTGTTATAAGCATTATAGCCAGCTTTTTAATAAAATTAAATAGGGAAGGTTTCCCCTTCTGAAAAAAACATGTTGTGGTTAGCAGTAGATTCCACTGAGCTTTGTAAARTTTTCCTTGGATGGAGAGATGTTTCTTCATCTGCAAGTAGTTAGCTGGAATTTGTGTGAATGGAGCACCAGCCAGATGGTTGTAGGCAGTGGCGCTGAACAATGTAAAATACCAGTTTAGTTGGTAGACTTGACAGCTGTCTCAGTGGTGAGACCAGCAATGAAATGAAGACAGCCTCTGAATTCACCCCTTCCTTTGCCTTTAAGGAAAGAATGATATATTTTTGTTTGAACTGAGACTTAGGAGAATTTAGAAAGGAAGAAACACATCCTTTGAAAAACATTGAATCGTCTCTCTTAATATTGGACTTGAGTTTCCATTGTATCAGTCTGGCACCTGTTTTCCAACTGGCAATAAATCTGGATTACGTTGAGACAAGATTTTTTTCTTTAACTTTAAACTCATATCTGGACAGACACCAAGGATAAGGAACTACCCAAAATATCCCCTGTTATTATTGCTCTTAACAATTATTGCTCCTAACATTAGAGTGAAGTGGAGGTAGGTTTATCCTGGATATCTTTAAAATGTGRTTCAACTATTCATGAAATTTGTTGATTTTGGCTCTATGGGCTGTGTGCGTTTGTCAAAACTTGAAGCATTAGCCACTGATAATTCTAGGGCCTTTGCTTGTAGGCTCATTCTTATTAGTAGAGAAACACCCAGCTTCTGGAAAGATCAATGTAAAATTTATGAATGACTAGATGGGAAGCCAGCTTCAGCAAACTACAAATTGGAGATTCTCACAGTGGCCTGCAAAAAAGTGATTCTTATAATCAAGAAACAGATATGTAAAGATTTCTGTGGTTTCCTTTCTAACTCTAGAAATTAGGTATACTTGGGGATGTGAACAGTATGTATAAATTATTCAGAAAATAGATTATATGTTGAATGTATCTGTAGTTGTTGTGGTGATTCCTTAAACTCATAGTTTCAAATTCCCTGAAGCTTACGGTAGGCTGTACTCGCAGCAAGCTGGACTTAACGCAAACTAATTGCACTTCAGGTTCACCTTAGAGACTTTGGGTTTCTTTGCATGAGATGACAGCTGTTTTGCGCTGATGAATTGCAGCTGTGGGGAATGCGTGCCTGTTGCTATCTTGAACTGGCAGATCAAATGTAGAGCAGCCTCTTGAGCTAGCATTCAGCCTCCTAATTTCCCATCAATATGGTGATTTCCCTGACAAGTTAGGAGTTAGTGTATCTTTGCTTTAGACCTGGGTCTTCACCTCTGTTACTAAAACTTAAGCCTCTCCTGTGGGAATAGTGAGGTTTTCAGCCTTTCATGCAGTGACAGTGAATTGCAGATTGTTTTTTAAAAAACCTTGAAGGTGAAAGTAGTGAAGAATAGTAGGGAAGTTAGTACTGATTCATTGTGAAATAGAGGCGTTTTCCTATGATTTTGATGTGCAGATGTCCAACAGATTGTTATTTGAAGGAGAGAAGCTATTGCCCAGAGATCTAGGGAGCAGAGCAAAGGGGAGAAAAATCGCTGTCCTGGAGCTCACCTGTCACCTGAGCTTCCCAAGAAAGTGCGCAGCCCTGAGGCTTCTTTTCCCTTCCCTCCTGGGCCTTCAGGAAACCCCAGGATCTTGGGCCTTGGCAGCTTTTCTCTACCTTGACACACCAGGCAAGGCACTAGTTTGCTCTGATTTTATTTATAGCAAGTGATCTGGAGGATTAAATCACTTTTCCAAGCCAACTTTAAAATATTCCTTGGATTAGAAAATATAAAAATAGGATTTCTTTTAATTAGTTGTTTCCAGAAAAAAAAAATGCAATTTAGTAATTCTTATTTTAGCTTTCTGATTAAAAGATCTAAGGTTTCTGTTAACAATGAGTATGGGAAATACCGTATTTAAAATAATGTTTCCCAGATTCCTGTTGTTTTCATGCAAATTCTAGTAGATAATGTGGAAAAATAACTTAATGTTTAAGAAGTATACTGACCCATTGAGTACTTTTTTTGTTTGTTTATTTGCAACTTTTAAAATAGAGAGTAGTCTGTGATGCATTTTGGAGAGAGAGAAGTCATAAAGGGAAGCCTTCTTTATGCTATATTTGAAGTTACTGGACCTCCAAAATTAGGAAAAGGTTACTAAACAGAAGGAATCATATTTGTAAATGAAACATTCCTTTTGCATCCCTAAAAACTGTCTTTAATTTTTGTGTGATAATTCTTGTGTAATAAATACTAYCGTTGTTAGGCTGTTAGATGATGGCTTACGTGTCTATGCCCCTGGCCATTCTTCATCTTTGAAATGAGGAGAGACCAAGAGCTGCAGAGAGAAGACTTCCAAAGCACGGTGCATAGTAAATTAGACACACAATTCCCATAATTAGCAACTCAGTAATGCAGGTTGTATGTCTGATTCATGTGTTGTGCTGAAAATGCAGTCATTACGAGGTAGTGAAAGCAGATGTGAAGACTGCCCAGGCAGGGTAGTTTTCTGTTCAGGAAGAAAAAAAAAATCAGTAGGCTTTTGGAGTATAAAAGAAGACATTTCAAGACTTTCTGTTGGTGGCTTCTCAGCAGTAGAACATGAATTAAAGTAGAGATCTTTCTGGCCTGTTAGAGCTGTGGTTATTGTGGACTTCAATCAGCTATTTTTCTTTAGGGAACTCTGGAATCCAAATCCCAGCTGTGTCAATATGTTACTATAAACAGGCTATAAAAGACTTCCAAGTAGAGTGTAGTAAAAATGTTTAAACTGAAATATACTTTTCTTTTTAGGAAGAAGTAATTGTACTTAGAGATCTTCAAATTGTATCTCAGACTGCAAGATTATTTCATTTGAAGAAAACTCAGAATAGCACTTTGCTTAAGAGTATGTTTTTAGAGTAGYAGCTGAAAGTTCATTTTTCCATCCTGAGTTCATGCTGGCAATTACCTAATGTYTTCTTGTTCAGGTGTGTCAACCCAAAGAGTTTGAATGGTTTAATTGATCAAGGTTTTTACCTCTATCTGCATCGTATTGCAGTGTCAAGTTTCAGGTTGAGTCTCTTTTCTTCTTACTGTTTCTATATGTTGATAGTACATGTTAAAATCACTATAACAGTATAATGTAAGTGCCGTTTTTTGTGATTTCTCTATTTGTGCCATGTTTACTCTTAAGAAATGGTCTATGGCACTGTAGTATAGGGTTGTCTGAGTTGTCTAAAGATCTTCCAGTTCTTATTGAGTGTCTCAACAAGTGTGTCTCAAGTATCTCAAGTAACAGTCAGCTAAGAACACCTAGCTAGATAGGGAGATGCCGAATGAGCTATGACCTAAATGTCAAACACTGATAATGAAAGAAACATTGCTATTATTTTACCTGTAAATGAAGCTGCACAGCRCAGGAGAAAGAGATTCTTTGGGTGTTCCATGTGCAGGAAATATTTAAGGTATGTGACTCAAGACACACAAGTTCTGATGCCACAGGTTGACTTGCAGAGTTAGATCAATTCAGGGCTTGGTCTGTGTGTCCAAACACTGAGATGGGACCATCTGTGGTGGTGAAACGATTATTGAATTGCCTTGTTGCTTATTGAAGATGTCGAGGTTGGGCTCTAGAGTACTACAGCACTCTGAGCACCAACCTGGCGCACTGTAGATCTTGCAAGTGAGCTAGTTACCCTTACAGCTGCTGGAACGGGGTGATTACTGCTGGGTCCAGGGCCTGGGCATGCAACTTTTGCTCAGTTAACAAACTGCCACCCCTGCATGGAGCTTCAGAGGCTGTGGGAGCTTGCAGAGAGCATAGAGACCTGTTCAGAGAGAGGTAATTACAGGCTCAGGGCCTTGGACTCCTAGGCTCCTGGTCTAACTTTTGCAGTTAATAATGAAATGAAATTCACAAATCATTTTATTCTTCTGCATTTTTAGGAACACTATAAATTGCATCTGGAAGAGAAAAGCTGATGACTGAAAAGATAATCATGTTCCTTTAGAGTCTCAAACATATGCTTAATAGTATTCTATTGTTTAAGCTATGCTCTTTTTTTTTTTTTTTTTTGATTGCATTAAAATAAAAATCAGTATGGTGGATGGATTGGACAATGAAAATTCTAATGTATGKTTTTTTTTTCACTTTGGATATGCTTTCTGTGCATGATACTTTAGCATAAGTAGCTGATGCCTGTTTTCTTTGTGGCTTTTTTGCACATCTCCAATATTTTTAATAAGTCCGTTATACATGAGGACATTTTAAAGTGATTTTTATCTAATTAAATAGATAATTTTATAATTACCTCAGTAAATTATATAGTTTTATAAGTAGCTATGTGGTAATTCTTATTTGAAGAATTACTATTGTTGCTTCTGTTTATAAAGGCAATGTGGCTATAGCGTAATTTGCTTAATGTGCATCGCAGCAGTCTTACCCATATCTGTAATTAACCCTATGAATTATGAATAAAATTAAACAATATGAAGCATGTTAAAATGTTTATAAAACCAAATTACTGATCCAGCTTTTATTTATTGATATTCAGTGGTAGGATTTGAGGTTGAACCCTTTCTGACTTTAAAATGAACATGACTAATGTAATATTTTATGCTAACCACGGGTGATGAAGTGATTTATTTCATGTGCTCTGAGATAGCAGACAGCTCTTTTTTCTTAACTGTCTAGGACCTGCCATTGAGCTTGAAAAAGTAAAACCAGAATCAATTGAGCCTGAACCYGAGGTACAGAAGACCTTCAGTGAGGAAGCAAATACATCAACGTATTATCCTGCCCCTGTTCCAGTAATGGACAAGTATATTCTCGAGAATGGAAAGGTATTTTAAATTAAATACAGCATGAATAGTTTGTAAATGTTCTTCAGGTGATCGTTTTACAGAATTTTCGTGAACTTGGGGTTACTTTGAGGTTATTAGCCTAGAGCAAGCTCCTCAGCTTTCATGAACTTACATTCTTATATTGAGGAAAATGATGGAAGTGCACAAATATGAACAGCATTGTAAATTATCCTTAGTGATGAGAGTGCTGTGCCAGGCAACAAATATAGCTGGTAAATATGYGTGCACTAACACATTTCTAGTGCCTTGAACTGGTGACATACTTAAATCCACTGAATGTATACCGAAGTCAGTAAAGTCACATTAGTCTTTTTGACAGAAATATATCTTAATAAAATAGCTTTGATATTTTCAGCATGCTCTACTCCTCTTGCAGAGAAACCTTCACCCTTTGGTTTTTGAGTCTAGTAGGTAATTCTGAACTCTGGAATGAAAATGGGCTTCCTGGATTTGGTGGGAATGTTGCCATTGAGTTGAATTGAAATAGTGTTACTTTCTGAATGCTTTTATGGACTTGTGGAAATACCATCCAGCTGCAGTTTATCAACAGCTGTCTAAAAGTTTTTGAGGCTCCAACATGCTTAACATACTATCTACTCATCCACTCAGGCCTACTTTTATGGCTATTGCCATTATCATTAAACTAAACATTGCATTTCTTTTACAAAAACCCTATGTCCTTCAGAATTACGTGTGCAGATCTCAAGTGCCAGTATATATATATATGCATTCAGCACCACAATCAGAAAACCTTTTAGGAGAAAATTTCCATTTCAGCCCTGACATATCGCGGAATTAATGATGGAGTAACATGAAATACTACATTTTCATATCTGTGTTACAATCCTAAGTACACAAATGTATGTTTATTGAAGATGAAATTGACATAATTGTTGCACAGACAAAATGTATGTGACAAATAGTATAATTTGGGCAATCTGATAGGTATGTGGTTCAGGTAGCTTTTCTTGCCTAGTACATTTAACATACTTTATTTGCTTTACTTCTTGTGTATTTTATTGTCAGTGAAAACATACTGTGTATTCCTATGCTTGCAGTAGGTGAGATGAGGCACCTCCTTTAATGTTTGTATGTGGCATTTTCCACACCTTTATTTCTTCTGCTATTGCTGTCAGCTTCTTTGTGTTTGTATTGCAGAAGTTTTCTCTGTCTTGACAGGTATCAAAATCACTTTAAATTTCTTTTTGTAATGTGGGTTTGTTTTTACATTTACCKATTTTGGGGGATTTCAACCATCTCAAGGTATATCTCATCTATCTTCATTTTCATTAATCCTGTTGATGTGAATTGCTAGATAGTGGTTTAGAAACCTTGTACTTTGGATTTGATCTTAGTAGGGTTCTCTCCAATCAGATAAATCTCTCTACTCTAGAGATGGAATGGAATTACTGAAAAAGAGAATAGCATTCATTTTTAAAAAAAAAACAAAACTTCTACCGTATGTTTGAACGAATTACATGAGTTAGTGCAGTTACAGTGGTGAGCAATGCTTTGAATATGTTCCTGTTTTTRTTGCACTGTACTTGAAGGTTAACCCTGCAGCTGCTGAAATAAAGTTCCTGTTGTTTTCATCAAGCCAGAGACCTATCCCATCCAGCAAGAAAGAAATTACTTCCAAATCTGGAGTAAAGTAGACTTCCCATAGCCTTGGGAGTGCCAGGGAGCAGTACCAACAGAGAAGTAAATTGAGACATGGGAAGATTGAGTTCCTTGTTCTAGGAGTGCTAGAAATAGAAAAGAAATTTAAGATTGCTGTTGCTGTGGCTGGCTGTCATGGAGCTGTTGTTACCTTAGGTGTTTCATACCAACGACGACTTGATTTTAATAAATGAAGCATGTTCAAAGACGAGATGGTCTGTTTGAAGCCTGAACATTATTTTTTTTTGCTGTACCTCGTTGTTTTAAAAGAACTTCAAATGAAGCTCCGTAGCTTAAGAGTCCAAGTGATCTTCAGCAAAGAGAAACCCTGATCTTGACAAAGAGACTCAGATTTTTGATTAAATGGAACAATCTCTAGTACTAATTGAATACGGAAATCCAAAATGTCTCATGTCACAAAGCTTCTAATCTTAGTTACTTTCTATGTAACTGTTATGCTCATTTGTAGAGGTGACTTTTCCAAGATCAGAAGTAATTGAAATCAACTTGCAAGGTGATTGTTTTCTGAGCACAGACTGCTCAATCACATAAGAAATTGCCTTTCAAAATATGTAGAGATCACCAAAAGTGTGCAAATTTTTAAAGCAGTTATAAAGAGACTCAACAACAGAGACAGCAGAAGACAGCTGCTTGCATTGTGCTTATTGCTAGTTCCATTTCTATCTGTTATGAAATCAAGATACCATATGGACTTGTGAAAAGTGTCTTAGAATCCTTTTAGTGTAGAAATTTCTGCAGGAGAGGCAATCACTTTGTTTTTATACTTTGAGGAGGTTGATTTTTATTCATTTTTATGAGATAGCTGATAGCCAGACCATTCATACTTCTGTATTTCAATTTCTAAATAGCTACTTTTTGCAGCTTTTGAAGGATGCTGTCATAATAAAWAAATTTCTTCAGGCTATAGCTCTCAATAATAATTAAGCAAACTTTCCATTTAAAGGAAAAGGGAAGTTTGGTTAAATAAAGGCAGTAAAATTATAGGTTTATAAAGTTTTTRCAGTAGCTTTCTCAAATTTTCACTGAATGTAATGGGAATTATATGGTACTGCTCAGATCCTTATGGGTAGCAGATACAKTTTGACATTATTTTACATGAAATGAGTAAAAACCCAAAACACTAAGAGCCAAACAATTAAGCCAAGCAAATTCTCTAGTATACCTTTGTCATAGATTTTTTTTTTTTAAAAAAATGATAAGGAAACAGTAACATATGACTAAAAGTGTTAGTGAAAAAAGAAAAACAACTCTGATCAGGTTTTGCAAAACCTAAATTTTGGATATAAGAATTAAGTTTATACATTTGTTTGGTTGCTTTGATCATCTTTTAAAGAATGATCTGAAAATAAATTCTGTCTTGACCTTTTGCAGTGCACCGAATTCCTACCTRTGGTTAGAATAGCTAGATGGTGCCTTTTCTCACCATGGACTCTGAGCAGAGAGAAGTCCACCAGCATGTTCACAAAGTTTTCTGTATGCAGAGGAAGTTCAGATGTCCACACTGTACTGCAGGAGTTAAGAGCCTTGACGTATGTGATGCAAAGCAGACTGTGATTCTGCAGAGGACCAGGGTTTGGGTCTAGTTGGCTGATATCTTGTCAGACCCATGCTGGTGATTAGTGGCATCATTTTCCCTGATGTTGTTGACAGTGTCCTGCCCAGGAGGCTTCTCAGCAAAGTAGTAACACCATGCTAGCCTAAAGATTCTCATGCTGCACCCACCTTCGTAAGCCTAGTGTGCTGGGAAGCTTGGATTAAAGATACTGGGCAGTTGTGTGTGAGTCARCCCAGTAGAGTCAAGAGCAGAGAGCAGGGTAAGCAAAACTAGACTCTGGCTTTTTGCTGCATTTCCCAGGGACTGTTGTGCCATACTTACTGCCTTAATGGAATAGCTCTGTCCAGTATTGTCTGAATAGTGGAAAGTCTGTAGTGTTACAGCAGGGTTGTTGCCTTCCCACAAAGCAGTATTCACTTGGGTAGACTTCACAATATGCAAACTTCCCAATAGAATTTGAGTTTTATAGAACTTCCAACTCTCTTGGTTTGTTGGAGCTCTCAAAATGCCTCTTATCCTTCTAGATATTTTAAAGAATCAGACTGAATTTTGCCAGCAGGTATAGGATTTGATTTAGGAAGTGTTTCTTTCACTGTCACCCTCTGAACATGCTTTGGGTAGAGTCTGCTTCAGCCAAAAGGAGGCCTTTGTAGAGAATATTTTCTCTCTTACTCCTAAACTAGGTCGGCACAACTGCTTGGTTTGTATGCTGTGCGTAGCTATATAATACTTTGTGTGTTTACTGTTTCTTTCTTCAATTTCACTTCCTGACCATAGCATCTCAGGAGATACTGTATTGGAGAATGGAGAGAGAAAAAAATAAAAAGTAGAGAGTAATAGTTGAGAACAAAAGAATGAGGAACTGTGTAATAATATGAGATTGACTTGAACTCCTTGACCCACAGAGTTGGAGGAGATTCAGAATTAGGCAAAATAAATTTGTTCAACTCTAATTACTGTTATTATAGTATCTAATACTAATGTTCCTATAGCACTTGGATACTGTTGTGTGCTGCATACCGTAGATAAGTTGTTATTATTACTACCTTCTAGGTCCATCTTGGCAGTGGAATTTGGGTAGATGAGGAGAAATGGCACCAGCTGCAAGTAACACAAGGAGATTCAAAGTATACAAAAAATCTAGCGGTTATGATTTGGGGAACAGATGTTCTCAAGAACAGAAGTGTCACGGGAGTTGCAACCAAAAAAAAGAAAGATGCCGTTCCCAAGCCACCTCTCTCACCTCACAAATTAAGCATTGTCAGAGGTAGGTTATTTGAAAACTTTTGCTTCCTGCTTTGGAGTTTAACTATTAATCATGGAGTTGAAAGAGGCTTCTTTTCAGCTCATATGAAAATAACTAATTAAAAACTGTAATTAAAGTTGCTATTGCATTTTTTGAAGTGCATACATATACAGGGAAAATTGAAAGACACATTGCAATAGCTGGATGCAGTGCAGGCCTTCACAGGTGGAGAGTTGTACCTTGATTGCAGTAAGGTTCGAGAAGACCATCATTTTCATCATGAAAGTCCTGCAGGATAGGACTTTGAGTCTGGAAAGCAGAACATTATCCTGGAATTATTTTTTTAAGATAATGATCTGACTGCATATACTGCCTTTAACAAGCATGAGAGAGTTTCTACCACATTCTTTTATCCAGAATGTAGCCAGCTCTTGTGTGAGGCACAGAGACTATTACAGCACCAACTTTAAATATATGTGTATATATATATATTTGCAAAGGAGAGAAAGATTAGTAGTTAGAGTGGAGAAAAATATGATTAGTAGAAATTGTGATTTGAACAGGAAGTGCAAATTGYTGACCTATCTGACAGAAAATATGTAACACTTTGAGTTTCATGGACTGAGGCTTGCACTGTGTAGTAGTACTTGGAGAGAGCGAGCAGGCCCTATCCTTTATTTAAATTGAATGGTGATTTCAGTCCCTTTATATCATCATGCTTGTGTTCTACATTCAGTTCTCTCTCTTTTGGTATTTCAGGGTTCTTTTTAAGTCAAAACTGAGTCAGTTCCTCATGGAATACATATCAGAATTGGATTTTTAGGTTTTGTGTTCAGCCTGAATTCTAGTTGGGCTGAAAGTCGTCTCCCTCTTAAAGTTTCTTGTGCAATTTGAGTGAGCTTCATTGTTCTGTGTTTCCTGTTCTTAGTTGCGCTATGCTCTAAACTCTGAACTCTTGTAATCTGCCTTGAAAGCAGGAAATATTATTCCTTCTTATGTGTGTATGTGTGTGTTGGGTGGAGAGAAAGAAAGTGATTTTCTTACTACCACTTCCTGCAGAGTAAGAAAAGTAGATTTTTTTCCTTTAAAAAAAAAAAAAAAAAACCCTAATCTGCTTCAAAAGTAAACATGGAAGAACCTGCTGTTCCATACTGATTTTCCAGTTCTGACTGGGACCTTTTGGCCCGATCCTAACACAAATAGTAATGTAAGACATCCTCTCTCACCCTCTGGGGTCTAGGGCYGTGGCTATCTCCTCAGCTCCTAAGAGGTCATTGCCCCAAGGGACACTTGCAAGCAGTCGCAAAAAAACCCTTCACTGGCCCATTGCCACCAGCCTTCTCACTGCCCAGGTGGAGGCTTTTGCTTCTCAGTGCTGCTATTGAGCTGCTTCTAGGAGAGTTTCCTCTTCAGCCAGACCCAGCCTGCTTAAACCTTTTAAATGATAGTTTTCTTGTAAGTTGTCTTGTTTTGACTAGAGGAGTGAGCTTGGGAGTAGTCTCCATAAGGTACATGGTAAGAACCTGTCTCTTTTTCCTCTCCCTTGAATTACATTCCTCAGCATTTCAACTCTTCCCCATTTCTTATATTTTCTTTTTTCTTTTTGCTATGCATTTGCTTTCTGCCTCTACCCTAATTTTGCCTTTTTTTTTTTGCTATGCTACTCCTGCTTTTCCAAKTTTCAAGTGTTTCTTTTACCCAAGATATAGAGGTAGGTAGGTGTTAGGTAGCAACAGGAGGGCAACAGGCGGGAGACTTCCTGTAGCCGCAGTATTGAGTAGCACATAACTGCCCTTGTGTCCTTTGCATTGTATTGTGTTGCACTGTGACATTTGCATCTCTGTTAGCAGATCTTGCCCCATTATGCCAGCAATGTTTTCTGAAACTTTGGAAGTGGTTATACGAGAAGTCATCTGATCATAGAGAAGTGGGGAGACAAAACAAAACCAAGTAGCAAATGGTGCTAGGAAATTAGTTTACTTGGCCAAGAACTTGGATCAGGCATCACAGAAAGAAATAAAGCTCCATTTTAGTTTTTACAGTCTACTTGAAGCTTTGCTCCCATCAGAAATAAGGAAGGGTATCTGTATACTCCCCAAAAGATGAGGTGGAACCTCTGAATCACTCTTWGAAGTCCCTGAGCCAACACCCTTGTGTGATCTACTGAGGTGCTCCCTCTGTAGCCCCTCACGGAAGTGGAAGAAGAGGGTGAGGAAGAAGAGTAGCAATCGAGTCTGTCTGGATCACGATGACTTTTAGAGACAGAGATGATGTGTAAGTTCTATCAAGTGATTTCTTCTCTGGGATAAGGTAGTAACATAGCCTGCATCTTACAGGAAGCTCAGCTCACTAGGTTTATCTGACACAAACTTTATGGAGCATTCCTGAGATTGCTGTAGTAAAAATTTATGCCCTCAAACCATGCTGTGTCTCTTCAGGTTCTCAGTGACATGTGTCTTCCTAGGGATCATATTTCAAATCAGAGTTCACTGATGATTTGCATTCCAGCTATCAGGCTGCATGCTGATTGATTTTAATTTATATGTGATATATTTTGCAATATAAAATTCATATTTTTCAAGGTGTTCTCATTTTTCTATGGACATGGACTAACTTATTTAAATTTTTAAGTGTCAGTATTAGCTTTTAATGTGTCTAATTTCTCTAACTGCTTAAAAAATCCCTATTGTATAGTATATTATAAAGAAGTTGTAGAAAGTATGATGTGTGAGCACTGTTATAAACCTTCTTAATGCAAAATAACCTTTTATAAAACTTTGGAGAGGCTTCAAAATGAACTACAAAGCATGCGTAGTACTTTCATAACTTTTTAATACGGTGCATTAGAAATGTTATAAACCATGTTAATTAAGTAATAATCTCTATGGCTTTCTCTATATGAAGCAGTAAATGGCTACTGGAATAGATTACTAGGCAAAGCAGAAAAGAATTTGTTTAATCAATCTTGGGAGCTGTGTATTACTAGTAGCCTGTACAACAAAATGCATTCTCCTGGTTATGAAAAAAAAAAGGGAAAAAACCCTTGCCTGTGTTTGAGGAGCTGGATGTGTTGCACCATCTCTGCTTTCAGTAATGTGGGTTGGATCCTACAAGGTGCAGATCTACCATCCCTGGGGAGCAGTTTTCCCTCACTGTACTCATTTCTTTTGCAGAGAAGAGTTCCCTGCTTTTTGTATTCCATYTAATTGAGCATAGTGCAAACACACAAGAAGATGGGTCTTGCCCCAAATACTCTAATAATGCCAGCAAAGTGCAAAGACCAGGGATAGGGCATGTTATAAAGATGCAGATGCTATAATGTACATTATACAGTTTTGTATCTTTTTACTAAATTAATGTTTTCTCTGACTGGTTACTGCTTATTTCTAACCCTTACCACTTATTTATTGTCTTGAAGGTATGATGAAAGGAGTGACTCATAGGGAATGTTAGATAACAACAGTTCTAGTGAGACCCTACACCTGGAGGAAGATTCTTAAATCTGTGGAGATAAGGACAAATAGAAGATTTAGGCAGACAAGACTGACACTGTTAAAAGGTTGGAATTAGCCTTGTTTCTGTATAGAAAGCCTGTTCATTTAGTCTCAGCAAAACTGCGAGTTTGTCATGTCAAAAATTCAAACCTGGTGAAAAATCTTGCTTCTTACAAAGATAGCTCATGAGTCAGTGAAAGCTTCCGTTGTGCTGCAACAACTGTACATAGAGCTTATTGCTSTCTGTTGGCTTGTGAGGCCAACAGAGGGCTGCATTCTTTTTCTAAAAATATCCTAATAGCTCTTTCTGTTTTTTTTCTCCCCAGAATGTTTGTATGATAGAATAGCACAAGAAACTGTGGATGAAACTGAAATTGCACAGAGACTCTCCAAAGTCAACAAGTACATCTGTGAAAAAATCATGGATATCAATAAATCATGTAAAAATGAAGAAAGGAGGGAAAGTGCAAAGTACAATTTGCAATAAATTTTGGATTTTTCATAAAGTCTTAGTGTTTTACTTAAGCGTTGTTTTTTGGTTTGCGTGCCATTTTCGCTGATGGGAGAAGCTGACTTTAAGGGTGACTCTGATCCTGTTTTTTCTTTTTTTTTTTGATTTGTGAAAAGCCTTTCTGTAGTGTAACCCAATTTTAAATGATATAAGATGGATTGTAAGTCCACTCAGTGAAACAGAGTGGATTTTCCAAGTTTTTCCAGTAAGTTGCGGTATGTTACCTGCAGTTTTGTATATAGGTTGTATTTCTGCAAACATTCAACCCTTTTTACCAAGTCTTGTTTTACCGAAGTTAGTGGAACTAGGCTGTAGTAAACATCTGCTTACAAAGATCTGTACAAAATCTACTTTGATATTGAAAAGGGTTTTATTGTATTTTACAAAGTGTTTTTCTGAACTGAAATTTTAATCATTTGTTTTTATAAAACTTTGTTTCGAACTCTTACAATATATTTGGTCAAAAACCCACAAACAGTGCTGCTTTTTCACTTATTATCTCTGATAACTTGATTGCCATTGCTGTCATACTTGAAACCAAAAAAAAAAAACCCACAAACCTAAAGCTGTAACTTGTAAGATCACCATAATTTATGTATATAAAAGAAAAAAAAAGACTAAAAGTTTATTGGGGGGTCACAAAGGCATCTTTCAGATTTTTGTTTCTGCTACAAAGCTGTTTGRTTGGGCCATGTTGTAGTTCTTGAAGCACTGCATTCTTAGTGTGTTTGTATTTTCAAAAGATACAAAGTAAAGATTGCCATTGTATGCAAGTTACGTGTAATATACAACTTAATACCAATTCCTCTGAATCCATGGGTTAACAATGGGTATTTTGAGCACAAATTTAGCATAGAAAAACATCATTTTCTCTATTGAGTTTGAATTTTTGGTTTGCATGATGCAGAGATGTACGGAATAATTAATTGTGGATCTGATTTATGCCTTACTTTCTCTAATGGAATGAAAATAACCTTATGCCTTTTYTTGTGAAGGGTTTTGAGATTAAGGTTTGAAGAGAGAACCTGGGACCTATAAATTAAAAAAAAAAGGAAAGAATAATATCAGTCTTGGAGATTTGTTACGTTGATGATCTCAGTTAAACTGTCGTTTATTTTACACACACAGATGTGGTTATYTCTATTTCAGATATCTCTTCTAGAGTATCAGTATTCCATTTTGTTYGAGGGATTTAAAATTTCTTATATCTTCCCTTAGCATTGGTGTACSTGAATGTTAAGGTTTTTATATTGTCCTGTGTGATAATTTGAAYGGAGCAATGCGAGCATTCTTTGAAGGGCTCAGTGGAAGGAACTACTGAATTTCATACCTGTTTTGGAATGGAGGGATAAACAAAAGAACGTGTTTTCCTATAATGCCATATGTGCTTGCATGATGTCCTAATCCAGAACATTAGTATTTGTTTAATCCCTTCCAAGGTGCAACTTCTTGACTGACCTAAGCCAAGCTAAGTCCGTAGTACTGCCAAGAGAGTTTGTCCCGCTTCCTCTACCCMTGGCCCCATGTTCCCTTCCCTTCAACAGTCTCTTCAGGTTATGCGGGTGTGTCACATGCCACTGATATCCAAGGTTCATTTCATAAAGGTTGGTGATGGTAGAAGGGGGATGCTAAAAATTGAGTAGCTGAGAACAGGAAGRGAAGTGTCTCTGCAGTGGCTTAGGCTTATTCTGAARCCACTTCTGGCAGTCTGGTTTACCCCTTTTTATTTCAGAGCGTTCCTAGGTCCTGGTTAGTGAAACACATAAATGTTTATGCTCCCTATTTTAGTAAATTAGTAGTTTTAATGTTGGCGTGTGTATCCCTTTATTAATTAAAGAACAAAATAAGCATAACATTGAAGAAACACTTAAAAGAGCAAATCTCTTATTTCAGGCAAAGACTTGTGAATGTGCAATGTTTTTTAAAGCAAAATTAGAAAAATGCCCATATTTTCTCAGTTATGGCTTTAGTACTAACGTGTTTTCACTGTAGTAGATTCTTTAATGAGAAAAATAACACTGCACTTCTAATAAAATGAATACAGCCTAATCCTATTTGAGATAGCACTTTATGGTACCTGAAAAGGGCAGATTATAATTTAATTAGTTAGGACTGTAGCTTATATCCCACAAAATGGGAGATTCTTGATACTTCTGCAAAACCCGCAAGCTCTTTTTAGGGTTTCTTTTTGACAGGTTCGGTCCACCACATGTAAATGCTATGCATTACGGAAGGATTTTATTTTTTTTCTTTGAGATAAAGTATCTCTGACGTCTTTATTCTTGTTTTCTTGGAGTTTCTGTCACCCCAGCCCCAGTAGGCAGTTCTTTAAGCAGAGTTTCAGTTGAGTATTTGGGTAGCACACAAGAGCTCACTCCTTTGCGGTTTTGCACACACTATAGTTGCAAGGCAAGGAGTTTAGGCTCTGTAATGGATAGCAGTTGTGTAGAAATAACATTTTTGTATTTATAACTAGTCATTACTCTTCCTTGTCTTTTCCTTCTCTGTGAACTTTGCTTAAAGACTGCRAATCTTTCCCAGCCTTTTTGCTTCAAATAGGCAAATAAGCCACAGTTGTCATGTTTCCCAGCATTATCCAAGGAAAAATAATATACTTTAATAGAGTATGCTTTTCTGAATTGAAATACTGATTGCCAAATTTACTGTGAATTTCCTTTCATTATGTTATACTGCATTTATGGTCAATGCTGTTCTTGCTGGTACATTAATTCTTCCGTAATTGTGCCCGTCTGTGCCTAGTTCTCGTAATGCATCTGCCAGAGGAAACTTTTTGCAAAAATAGCACCTACTAACTTTCTCCTATTCTGGTTTAACTTCATCGTATCTGTACATCACGTGAAACAGTACAGAATTTTGACAAGAAATGTAATAGGTCTAATTACTCCCTATACCAGGTTCATAATTTGCACTGTGCTATTATTTCATTTGATAAAGTGGGATTTAGAAGTATCAGAAAAAAAAAAAAAAAAAGAGAAGAGTAACTGACTTTGTTTTCTGCAGAAAGATGAGTGCATGCTGGTTACCCCTTTTCCTTGAAGGAGGAAGACAATGTTAGTGTTATATGAATACTCTGAGTCCCTTGTTGCCACACATCGCCACTCTAATTTGTAATATTCATGACCTGATCCATATTAAAGTGCCTCTGGCGCACTTGCAAGGAAGCGAGATTAGAGTTAACAAAGAGATCTTTATTTTCCATTAATGATTTTATAAGGGAAATGAGCTATTATATTAAAGAAAGAATCAGAACAGAGGTYTTAATACCTCAGTCAAGATACCGAGCAACTCAATTAAAAAGAAAGCTCCTATTTCCTTTTTGTTAAGGAGAGGGGGAAAAAAATAGATTGGAATGTTACAGAACAAGTTTGGATTTAGTGATGCTTTTTTTTTTAATACAGATGGGCCACAATTCTTATTTATTTAGTCATGTCAAAGCTGAACTATCGGTTGAAGGAATTTATGAGGTTGCGTTTGGGTAGCTGTTGAGCATGGCTGTTAAAAGAAGGTACAATCGCCCCGCAGGAGGTAACTTCTTTGCACTGTACCTTTGATGTTGTATCTGATGGATTACTACACGGCTGCTTTGTTGTCTGAAGTGTAGATTCCTGTCCTATTGAAAGTTTTAAGTAGCAATAAATTGAACTTCTTTTTTCATATTTAGTTGAATTGCAAAGCTAATTCAGCTTCATGCCAGAATTTGTAGGCCTTTAAAAAGTCAAGGTAAGTGTAGTTCGTTGTTGAAATAATACTGTCTTGACACAAAACCCCAAAGGAGTGAGAATGTTCTGAACTAATCCAGCCCTGTTAGCCGCAGCCTTGGTGTGTATTAGCTGCATTTGTAACTCCTGAGAAAACACAACTTGGACAGTTGCTGAAAGGGAAGGCAAGGTTCCTTCATATGAACTTATATTAAGGATTATTTCAATATTCCATCTTCTGAGATGAAAATGGCCGCTTTTCAGAAATCTGTAAAAATGAAATTTGTGCTTCTTCGGAGTGAGATAGTCATTTCCAAAAGGTATTCTTGAAATATTTGTCATTCTGTGCATGCCTTTAGTCTGGGATTGATGAAGTCATAACATTAATCGTTTAGGCTTTATTGGTGTCATTTTTTTCATCATAACACTGTGGAATTGTGAAGCGATTCATACTACATTGAGGCAATAAAAATGTTATGAAATGCAATTATTGCATGTTTCATGCTCAGTAGCTAATTTTTAATTTCACCATCTTGGACACTTTTTCATCCCCCCAGGCTTCCTCAATAGGAACTGGGTATCATTTGGAYTTGGAAAACAGGAACAATGATTCAAAAAGGAATTAATTTGTTTGGCTGTTCATGTGCTTTACTTTTACAATTATTTGCAATTATTTCTACTACTTCTGTTTGAACAAGAATTTTCATTCTGTGTGTTAGATTTCCACTTGTTGTTGAGTCTCCAGTGAAGTCACTGCAGCGTCAGTTGGTTATTGTAAAGATTAAAATGCTCCACCTGCAACATCAGATAAAGTTGGGTTATGGCTGAGTCAGAACAGAGGTGAAAGCAGCTCTGGGGGAAGAGGAAGAAGCAGCTGAACATGAAGATGTTTTTTTTTTTTTACTGCCTTATGGCTAGAAAATGTATTCCTACTAGGGAAATGGCTTCCTCCACAGGTTGCAGAATAACAGAAGAACATTATGTTTCATGTTGTTACTAGCCATTTATTGGAAACTKGATGGTTCTAAGCCTTTAAAAGAGTGTTTTTAATGAATCAAGCTATCTACTTTCGTATTAAATTTTAGTCTGCAGTGRTTCAAAGTTACTGAGTCAATGAAAAATTACTGAAAAGCCAGGGCAGGGGGCTTAGCTTTCATGGKAGCATAACAAGTGCTGGAAGTCCTGGGAAACCTAAGAAATTATACTTGTTGGTGTCTGTGTGTTTTTTATTCTGAGCATGAGTTTTCAGTCTTTTAAAGAAAGATTTCACTTTTATGGGATAGGCTGAGGTGGCAAAAGGATGTTTGGATGAATTATTAAGTTTACATTGGAGAGTTTCACATTGTTTCTGTGGTAATCAAATATATATTTTAAAGTCTTCCTGAATGTTTATGGCAATCCTGCAGAACTGCAGTTTAGATAAAGGGATTTTTTTTTT
>PTEX01000009.1:3933575-3965909 GCA_003342815.1 Eudromia elegans
TTTTTTTTTTTTTTTTTTTTTTCTTCAGATTTACAGGGGGTTTTGGGGAGAAATCTCAAAATGAACCTAACTGGAGCTGTAGGGGACAAAGAACCTGTATGCAAGTTACTGTTCTTTTTTTTAAAAAAAAAATCTCTTAGATTCTGAAGTACCCCAAAAAAAAATCCTGAAAATGTAATTTTACGTTTTTTGTTAACTTTTTTTGGGGGGGGAGACAACTGCAAGGAAAGTTTCATCTTTCCAAGACAGAGGTACCCCATTCAAGGAAATATCCTTGACTAGATACCGCAGAGTGGGACGGCTTTTCTCCAGGTATATTCCCCTAAAGGTAACTCAGCCAGCAAAGATATATTTTGTTGCTGCTTTGGTGAATATGTGTAACTTATGCTCAGTGATATTTCTAAGTTTAAAGCTATCAGTGAATAGCAGCCAAATGAGGAGTAGGGTAGGGTGTCTGATGGTACGGGATGTCTAGGAATATGGTTGTGGAGGAGTCACGTAGGCCTTTTTACCTTCCCACAGAGAACTAATTTGTGCAATTTAGATTAAGTCAGTAGCCAAATAGCAAAATCTYAAGCAGGTTGACTGGCATTTAAGGTTTCAATCAGGGAGAAGTTTTATTAATTATAAAACCCCAATCAGTCGTACGTGCCAAGAATTTAACCTTTAACAAGTAGAATAATCAGCATTTTCCTCTGTAGTCAGAAACTCTGATATYTAATGCAGTTATGTAGCTGTATGGTATTAGATTTAATTTACCATTATTCTGACAGTCCATGTAAATCTGCCTGTTCCMTGTAAATCCACAGATGGATGATTTTCACTGTGTTAGCCAGCTTCTGTTTTGCTGCTCTTCCTTTTTCATTTCTCCGTTATGCAAGTAGGAGACGGTCTTCTCTGCCTGTCATTAAGGTGAGGAGACAGAAACGTTTCACAGTCCATGCCTGGCAATTTGGCAGCAGGGTTTCGAGGTAAATTCCTGCTTGTTATTCTTGGAGACAAGTGACGTAGTGCTAGAGCATTTCTTAGAAGATCTGGTTGCGTTGCAGTGACCCTAAGACACTCTTTGCAGTTCAGGAACTTCACGTGGCAGTATTTTCCTTCTTAGAGCACCAAAGAATAGATTGAAGAAGATTTGCTGTTACATGGAGATTTTCAAGTGTTAAAACTGAATTTCATCTAAATAGATCATTCAGCTCTTAAAAGCTTTCAGAGGATGCTGTACTATTTCACAGACTTAATGACCTAGGAATATCCCGTCTAATTGCACTGCCTAAGTTTGGGCTGTCATTTCCCTAGAATTTCAGAATGAGCCATGGAGAGCAGGAATCACTTTGTCAGATTAGACCAGCATGTGACTTAAATTGTCTTCTAGGACTTATTATATTTACTGTAGGAAAATCTGTTGAAAGAGGGAACTATTTCAATATTTTGTTGTCTGTGTATAGTTTTGGGGAAATACCTTCTTAGCCGTCTGAGTTACATGTCTAAAGACATCTGGAGGGGCTGCAGGCTGTGGTCTTTCTGCTCGTAGGTCATTAGATGCAGTGGAGATGTGCCCTCTGGAGAACCTCAGTTGCTCCTTTGATGAGAAGTTCTATTTCCTGGACTAAACTTGCTTTCTAGAAGGTCAAATATTGTTGTTTGAGAAGGCCTCACCAGTGTTAAAGTCACCATTTCCTCAGTAGTTTGTTCCTGGTGGCCAATTGCCCTTACTGATCTAATGTGATTTTTTTTTCCTGAGTTTATTTCCACTTTCTAGTTCCTGATTGATCTGCCTTAAAATGTTCTCTTGACTCAGTGTTACTTCAGTGCTTTAACTGACTCATCTCAAAAGCTTCTTTGCAATAGACTGTTTATAGTCTCCCCCTGCTACATATTTTCTAGGTATCAGTTCATTTTTGTAACACTTTCCCTTTATGTCTATGCAAATTCACTTGAGTTTTATGGAAATACTTTCTATAAATGAGTCCTTGATATTCTCTTAAATACTATATTTGGTTTAATTAACGTGATACAATCTCATGTTTTAGGACGCATGTCATTTTGTATTAGGATGTCATATATGATAGTTGTAATTTCATTTTGTGGTGCAAACTTAATTTGTCTCTGTAGAACAAACTGATATTTAATTGTTTCTTGCCCAATTGATGTTACAGCATAATTCCCATTTTACTGTATAATTAAGTATAACTGTTGGAAATATTGGTCTTGGAATGGGTATTTATATCTAATATGCTTTTTTCTTTGACTAAATACTGTACATGTGCTAGCAGTGAGACAGAGCATGTTCTTCCTTTTGGCTTTGAGTTTATTCCTGTGTTCGTAAGAGCACATTCTGGTGAAGCAGCCAAGTGGTTACAGGCTAAAAGAGTGACAGGTGAACAGTGTGTCACAGAAAGGAAGACACCAAAATAGAGTTAAAAGGAAGGGATGCTGCGGTCATCGTACTGCTGCTAAAGATTATAACACCCTCACAATGAAGTTAGGGGGGCTTCTGGATGGAGGGTAACTGTGAATTACCAGAGAGAGGTGAAAAGCCATTGTCATCATGCTGTTCCGTATCTCAGAAAGAGAGGGCATACTTACAGGGAGATGGAGACGTTTGTTGTAATTATTTAGTTCTGGAACATCCAACAAAACCCCTTAATGAAGGAATGTGCCGGGGGAAGATCTTGCTTTCTTCTTCTGCCCTTGCTCTATCTGCTGTGGGAAATTGGAGGTTGCTTTAGATAGGAATACACGTATTTTGTTTATTCTTTTTTTTCCTGGTAGATATCTTCCTCTCTATTTTAACTGCAGAGAAAATCTGAGGAACTGCTTTCTCCTTTGAGGGGGCTCAGTGAAAGTTGTTGCTTGCCAGCGTTCTGAAGGTCAGAACAGATCTATATATGTAAGTAGAAATCCTATCAAGGAGAGGGGTCGCTGTGCTCTGCCAGAGGACAGGAGGGGGGCCTTCCACCCCGCCACATCTCTCACTCTCCAGCAGGTAGAGCACATTGTCCCAGCAGGGGCAAATTTTGACTCCTAATTTTGGTATCTTTCTGGAGCTTAGTGTGGAACTTGGATGGTTCCGGATGCTAGTTTATTATCTGCCACTGCACTTTCAGCTCGCAGCCTATAAGACTCTTCTTGTGTGGTTGATATTGAAACTTTATGTTACTGTCACCCCTGGGACATTTAGTCTTCGCTTGGGGGAATTTTCAGTGGTCTGCAGAGCAGACTGCAGAGCTTGATAAGTGTCTTTGCGAGTGTGCCCTGGCTGGTGTTCTGGGGAGACATCCACCAGTCGATTACTTCTGCAGGGCAATTTCTTCTTCAGAAAGTGACCTACCTGCCATTGCGTCCCCAGCAGCTGCGCTCTGTTTACCTGCTAGTCCCTAATCCTTCGTGGAGGAATGCTAAAGAGATCCCATCTGTTTATGAATCAAGGATCAGGTTTTCGTTGGCCGATGTATCTTGTTCCTGTTGCAGTGATTATTCTGCCTTCTTAGTAGATGCTTATTGAGGCAGAAGTGTGAGTATCTTTGGCTGTTAGCTAAGCAGAATAGCTCGGATAGTTGTTAGCAGAGGATTATCTTGTTGGCCAGGATTGCACCTCATCTGTGTATCCGGATTACCTGTTTGTACTGTTAGGGACCCCAAAGGAATTTCTATGAGAATCTGGTCTAGTGAAAAAATATAATAAAAGGAATTCATATTTGTTATTCCATTTTTTCCCCTCTACATTAAATACTTCAGCACCATTTCAGTAACCAGTGACCTCTTTTAAGAGGTTTTCTAGTGGCTGATTGCATTTTGCAAGGTGGATAAGCAAAGTCATCGCTTCCTGTGGGAGACTGGAGCTTCTAGTCGCTGTTCAAGTCCCTTCTCCCTGCCTGTGGTGACGCTCAGCTGCATCTCACCAATTTAATTGCCTCCAGGTTCCTGCAGGACTTTCCGTGTCACCTCTGCCATGACCCACATCCTTGCAAAGCCATGAATCCCTTGGCACTGGTTAGCAGAGCTGAGGACAGAAAGTCCTGCTGTTGCTAATCCCTGCCTGCCTCTTGTGCTCTGAGCTGTCTGTCAGGCTCTTCTTCCGTCCTTAAATTTGTCTGGAGTTATTTTGCCTGTAGGAGGTTCCAAATTAATTTTCTCTATTAAAAATGATTGAAAATGTGAGCACCATCTCAATTATGGACAGTGTTATGGATGCTGGATGTGTCATTAAACTGAAATCCAGAGGCTGATGAATTTGTTTTTAAAGCAGGAGTAGCTTAGCAAGTCAGAAATCTATAGATCATAGTATTTTTTCCCTTGGTAAAGGGAATAAACACCAACAGATTCCAGCAGAGGATTGCACTGCCTGGATTGCATTGCTCCAAGTCAAAGCAAAGACAGATAATTCAGTTTAATGTGGAAGGCTTAGGCTACTGGAGGAATAAAATTGTGACATTTAGGGTGTGTTAATGAAAACATTTCCGTCTACTATGGAAAAGGAACTATATAAAGTAGAGGATCAGCTTGTTCATTCCAGCACTGGGAAGTGTAACGCTTTTTGCCAAGAGCATCTGTTCCATCATGACTTCCTACAGTGAAATTGTTTGACTGCACTAAAATAGGCTATCTCAAGCCCTGGAAAGTTGTTAAGAGCCAAGCTTTTGTTGTTAAATTTGGAGCAAACAGTTCTGTGGCGCTGCAGGTGTGTGGAGCTGCTGCTGGGCTTTGTCACACAGCACTAGAACCACGAGGCCCTGTGTCAGAGGGGCCGTGTTGCGTGGGGAACATCAGTTCCCATTCTGCTCTTCCAGCACTCACTGGAAGGTAGTTCCAGCGTCCTTCAGGTACAGCTTGATTTTTTTTTTTTTCTCCTCTTTTTTCCAGTGTGAATTTACTCGTGACGAATATATGCCTATTTGTTCTTGAGCAAATGTTGCTACCTGGTTTTAGAAGCTGATTTTAAATTGTCATACTTTATCCCATTCCCATAATACCTTCCCTAGGGATTTTGAGGAATCTTTTCTTCCTGTTTGATGCTCCCCTACTACTTCACAGTAGTTAATCTGATTARTGTCAGTAGGCATCTGTAGAACAGTGCTCCTCCTTTGTGCCAGAGGTATGTACTAAACCAAGGCCTGTGTCCTGTACTTAACCAGGCCTTTGCTTTTATGTAGATTTGTATCTCACTGTTTTAAAACTTTGTAAACATTTAATGAAGCCTCAAATCATCCCAGCRAAGGGGATTATTTTCCTAATTGTAAATAATGATAATGCTCAGAATCAAGGAGCTGGTGACTTGTCAGCCTCATGTGCTAAGGCAGCAATGGACATGGAAGATGTAATTTGGATCCTGCACTACAAAAGTCAGATAACAACTTTGTGGGGTTTTTTTGGCTTCAGCAGACTATCGAAAGGCTGTTAGAAAATGTGGTATGTGTTAATGCAAACTTAAGGCCAAGATCTGGAAAGACATCTGGAAGATTAATTTAATAGGAACTGAGTTTTCAAAGCTCTTGGGCAGTTTGAAAACTGACACCTAGCTATTTAGCCACAGCCARTGATGTTTTGATGGACCTGCTTTCCCGGAATACCACGTGTGTGCTTTTCCTGAGCCCTTTTATAATACCAGGCTGAGAATACCAGGCTGAGCTTTCCTGCTTAGCAGCTCACGTGAACTGCTAGTCCGTATTGCCATATTCATCCATRTTTGCTATTTGAGTAGCACTTATCTTGAGGACTTCTGGCAAGATTCATCTGAAACTCTCCAGCTCTCCAATTGCATGTGTAATACCCCCAAAAAACCCAAATATCTGCATTTTTCCCTGGTGCCCCCATTTCTGTTTTGTCACTGTTGTGTGCATTGTGCAGATTAATCTTCAAGCATGGAGAGATCATGAGCTTAAGTAATAATGCAAAGTGGAATCTCCTAAGTAATAAGTAAGTTACAGAGAGAGCATTCATGGAGCACCAGGCTTAGCWGTGGGCTGTGTAGCACACGGCTTCTGTTGTGCTTTGGATTAGTGTTTTTAACTGTGTTGCCTCYGCACTGCCTTGGCTTCCGTTCCGTCCTTCCCGCCTTCCTTCCATCCTTTCTCTAGAATCCCAAATAGAACTTACTTCCTTGGYGGCTGCCACTTCAATATATGCTCACACCTTTACCTGCCTGTCCTCCGAAGCCAAGCTCCTGCCCAGGCCTCCTGCAGGAGAAAGCAGCATGGATGGATTTTTTTTTTTTTAATAACAACACTAGTTTGTGCTAATTCACTCTTTTTGTTTCTTTTTGTTTTCCTTTCGATGCGCGCTATCCCCAGTGAGGTAGAAAGCCTGAGTGTAATGTTTATTCCCAACTAGGATGATTTCCAATTAAGTTGCTGCAGCTTAACAAATTGCTTCTTCATGTACTGCTCTTGTGTGAGAGCTTCTGATTCGCAGCAAGGACGAGCTGAAACCTGCGCACTGCAAGCCAGGATAAATCAGGTTCCTTTGGCTTTGCTTTGAAAGCAGGCGTGTGGGCAGCCCTGAGTGCAGCCCTAAGGGAAGGGGATGAYGGAGGTAGGAGCCGGATGTGCTCCTGGGGCTTCAGGGGCACCAAGGAGGTGCTTGGAAGGACTCCAGTTCCCTATTTCACCTGAAGCCAGGATGACTCCGAATTAGTTTGCAGGAAGTTCCTATTTCAGCAGCAAGAGGAAGATTAGGGAAAATGTTAGTCCTCTGCTGAATGGGGAGGGTGCCTTGGTGATGGAGGCTGCAGAGAAGGCAGAGTTACTAGATGCCACCTTTGCTTCTATCTTCAGTGCTGAGGCCGGTCCCCATGAACTAGAGAGCCTGGACACAAGAGAGAGAACTGGGAGAGAGGAAGGCTTTCTGCTGGTCTCGGAGGAATTGGGTTAGGGATTATTTAGGCAAACTGGACACCCGTAAATCTGTGGGCCCGGATGGGATGCACCYGAGAGTGCTGAGGGAACTGGTGGGGGTTGTTGCGCAGCCRCTCTCCATCATCTTCGAGAGGTYGTGGAGAGGAGGGGAGATGGCGGAGGACTGGAAGAAACCCACGTCACTCCAGCCTTCAGAYGGGGCAAGAGAGAGGACCCAGGAAACTAGAGGCCCGTCAGCCTCACCTCCGTCCCTGGAAAGGTGATGGAGCAGCTCACCCTAGAGACCCTCTCTAGGCATATGAAGGAGAATAAGGTGATCAGGACTTGTGATCATGGACTCACCAAGGGGAATTCGTGTCTGACAAACCTGGAGAGCCAAGCTCTTCTCASTGGTGGCGAGCAAAAGGAGAAGGGCTAATGGGTACAAGTTGAAACGCAGACATTCTCATCTCCAGGTGAGGAGGAACTTCTTTCTTGTGAGGGTGATGGAGCCCTGGAACAGGCTGCCCGGAGAGGTTGTGGAGTCTCCTTCTCTGGAGATCTTCCAAACCCACCTGGATGCCACCCTGTGCTCTAGGTGTCCCGGCTGGAGCAGGGGGGTTGGACTAGATGATCTCTAGAGRTCCCTTCCAACCTCATCGTTATGTGATTTGGTGACCCATGTCACCACAGATTTGGTCTCCAGCTGTTTCTTTCTTTGAGCAGAGAGTTGCTCCCTCTMTTTGCCATGAGATGCCTTTTTGCTTGAGCTTTTCCCACAGCTATTTCTGTTGATGCAGTGAGATCTGTCCCATTCTAGTGAGCCCTTTTTTCTGGGTTCTAGGATAACACATGCCTTAAATACAAACGAGCAAATAAAAACTCTCTGCCTTTTATGTTTTACCCTAGAAGCTATGGACAGACACCTAGAAGGAATTGTTTGTTTGTTTGCTTACTTATTTATTTGTCTGGATCAAATTCCAAACATAATAGACTCCTAAAGCTGAAGATCCTCTTGCATTCCCTTGACCTTCTTCCTATCGTGTGCAATTCAACCACAGCCCCAAAGTTGGCCTTAAGCAYGGGATTTAGTGCAGAGCTAACCGTATGCCTATTAAAGTCAACGGGAATCTTTCCAATGGGTGACAGACCAAGTGTTCGGGGAAGGAATCCGCCTTCCTAAGGGATGCACTAATGTACTGCTAAAGCTTCAGAGCAGATAGAGCAGTGGCCTGGAGGGGAAGTTTCTTTTGTGAGATTCCCTAGTATGGTGTGTTTACATTGCTGTGCATTGTAAAGAGGATTTCTTATGAACGCTTTTAATCAGCGATGTAGAATGTAAACACTGTTTTGACATCAGCCATGCTAACAACACATTTGTACACAGAATAAGAGTCACCTCCTAAATAACCTTGGGAATGGCAAATACACACTGACAGAAAAATATAYTTAAGCAGTTTCAAGTCTGTGCTGTAACAAGTAAACCAGCCATTTTATTCCTTTGAGCTATGTGCTTTAAACGCTTTAAAGAAGAAACAAACCCTGAAATGAATCACAGTAATGGGAAACAAATTGAGTACATATCTGAAAATATTCTATACAGTAATCATTCCATCTTTTTTAGTTTAATTTCAGCAAATTTGAATCCAGATGACATTTGAAACRTAAGCTTTCATGGTAAGGTACAATTCCGCATGTAATCTTTTGCAGGTGGTTGTTATTCATTTATGATTTGTATTTCCATATTGCTTAGCAACCCCAGTCCTGGACCAGGACCTCACTGCTGTAAATGCTCTGCTAACATGATGGAAAGGATGGTCCCTGCCTCAGAGAGTGCCTAATTTTGTACTGAAGCCAAAAGTAAAATAATGATTTCTCATTGTGCCCTCTCTGAATGGGGAAAAAAAAAAAATGAAGGCAGGCTGATATGTAGTTACAYGATGCTTATCAGTGCATCTCTTGCAATAACTGAATCAGTGCAAATATCTGGGTGCCTCTCAAGCAAGCCGGCTCAAATGTATGTGCTTTTTCAGGTTTCATTTCCTGGTGCCTGGGTGGGGAACAGGCTCAGAGTGGAGTGCRATCCGGGTTGCTGCCTCTCCGCATTACCGTTCACTGGCACAGCTGCTCATGCAAGCAAAGAGCTGCCTGCGCGTTGCGTGACCTTGCAATTAAACACCGCCAGCCTGCCCTGCATTGCCAAGTGCTCACTAATAGCCTCTGCGTAAGTGGCACAGAATGTGTATCCTTCAGACAACTGATACATGCTACATACATTTTGCTTGAGGTGTTATGTAAGTCAACACTTCTTAGCTGGTATCCAAATCCTCATTTAACCTCTTAAGTAAGATGCCCTGATTTTTCAGGGGAAACTGAGTTTGTAGAAAGTGATAATACCATCATCTGATAGATTAAATTTTGGAAAAATTAGACAAACGTTTGGTTTAAAAGACTTTTCATCCCCAAAGTCCAAGATAAAAGCAGCTTRGACCCAATGGCAGGAACCTTTAAATAGGAAAGATGAGAGTGTCTTTAAGCTGTGGGAGGGCTTAGACACTAAAGCATGAAGAACTGAAGCTTGGATACTGTTAAAATGCAGTGAAGGGGCTCTCTGCAACATTCTTGTTTCCACCGCTGTAGGACACATTTGATTCAGAAGTAGTGGAAAGAATTTAGCTGGGTTGTGGATACCACAAAGGACCAGACCRTGGCCCAGTGTCACTGGACAACTCTGTCAGGGTGATTGTGCTTTGCATATGGTGGCTTATTTTAATAGCAGGCTCTTAGCAAAGAGGTCATCCAGCAGAACCGTGTAAAATGTCATTGTATCAGGCGGTCAAAAACTACTTATGTTAAGCCTGGATTACAGCCAGAGTTACAGCTGCWTTGCTAAGGCTGGCCGTGGAAAGAGGATGCACAGAGTTAAAAGGTCGTGCTCGACAGAGAGGGAGGACCATCAACAAGCCCCAAGTGAAGCAGCTTTGGCTGCAGCAGATAACTTGGAAGAAGGTGGGCCATGGTCCACCATGGGCATGTATGTGCTCAGGTTGCACCTGGGTGSTTTGGGCAATGAAAAGGGCTTTCTTGCGATGCGACTGTAGGTTTTTAACTCCTAGTCTTGTCAGGGCTGCATGGTTTGGTGCTGCCATCACCAAACACAGGATCTGCTCAGCTGTGTGGATGTGCTTAACTGGCAGCAGTTGGGTTTGGCTGCACATGGTAACAGAAGGAAGAGATACTAAAAAATAAATAGGACTGCTGGTGGCCTTATCAGTGTGTAAAGGACCGACCATGACCTTGATCCTGATGAAACTCTAGCAATAGATTAAAAAAAAAAAAAGTCCTTTTTGAGGTAGCTAATTCTCCTCTTTGAGCAAACACAGGTTGAGGACTGGCTCATTCATAGTGCTTTTCTCAGTAAAAAGCTCACTTTGGTGCTCATAGAGCTCAGGGGAATGAAGAGCACCATGAGTTTCCATTGTTGGAGCAGCTGTGACTGAAGTGTCATTAAATGCAGGCACCATTGCTGAATAAGGATGCCAACCGATATAGAATTTACTCCCCTTCAAGGATGTGTAAGATTAAAAGACATATAAGATTTAAAAAAAAAAAAAAGTGTCAATCTATGAACATCCCCACAGTCATAAGCTTTTTTATTTCATTTCACAGACTGTAATTATTTATTCACTAATCTGCAACAGCCATTTTGTACACATGACCATTTTAAAACTTCTGAGTAGTGTCCTATTCACAGATCTGATACTGATCTGCAAATGCCAAGTATTTGGAGCCTGAATGCTTCTAGCTCCAATTTGCTCACTCTTTAACCTCCTTTCTCTTTTCTGCAACATAAATCATGGGTGTCTGTGGGAGCACRTTTCATCGTGTACTTCCTCTTCTAGTATTTGCACAACTTGAGAAAAAATATTCTGCTCTTCTCATTTACATAGAAATCCATCAAAACACTTYGAATGTGTCCAGCTGAAAAGTGGAACACAGTGAATTACTGTGTTTGGATSAACACAGCCAGCCTTTCAATAAGATTAGTGTGTTGAGATCTTTCTGATGGCCCCTTACTGCTGTTGGTTTCACAAYAGCAGTAGCATATGCAAACCTCAGGGCTGTTTTAATGAAGTGATATATATATTTTTACCCTTATGCCATTTCTAAGACCTGTTGCATGATGGTTAAAAAATCCCACACACYTCTATTTTTTCCTGTGTGTTTTCTGGACTGACTGTGTGTTTTCTGACTTTGTTTGGTCTGATATGACCCTAGATAACATAGGATTTGGCTGGAATACAAATGAAATAATGTYATAGATGCAAGCTGGTCCAAAGGTCTAAAGGAGAAAAGTGAAATGATGTTTATTTGCCTTTCCCTAAACTGATAATACATTTACTGCGGGACGCAAGTAGACTTAAACAGTTGTAGACCTGTCACTTTCTGTCCAAAATAAATTGCAGCTTTTCCATCCTAACTTCATGGAMTGCTGGCTGTCAAGCTCAAGGTTGATCGAACCTAAGAGATGAAGGAGGAAACAGATGGTTCTACAGGGTAAGATTARTGAATGTGATTTGGACATAGACATCCTGCAGGGAGAACATATATAGGGATATAGGGCAGGGATATGGGGTATTGGCCTGAGATTATAGAGTGCAAGAGGRAGCTGGAAATGCTGTGTGAGGATGACCTCTAGGAAACACAGACAACATGTTAAGTGCCTAAAGCAGGAACCTGGATTGCTGCAGAAAGACAAGAGTGAAAGCTTGTGGAAATAGTTACGTTGCAGTGCACATAGGAGGTRCAAGGCCTGAATCACCTAAACTGGTTATGAGACATGGCCATARTCTTATGGAGGCAGCTCAGGGCTGGTGAGGGAAGGAAGGCAGGGAGCTTGATGGAAGGGTTAGTCCTTTGGTCATGGCTGAGATTTGTTGTGGCTCCCTGATGGAGAATGTTAGGAAACCTGGGCACTGCTCTGGGAAGTGGGAGGCAAAGAGAGGTGTAACAAAGAGGGTCTATTCAGAAAGAGCCCAAATCTGCAGAGGGAGTGGCAGGAAAGCCTATCAAAATGTCAAAGTGGAGCTGAGCAGGTATCTGGGAGCAAGAGTAGAACACTTTCAGAACTGGAAAATTAAAGTGGTGTCTTTTCCCATGTCAACAATGAAAATTTTTCTGTGTTTTGGGGAGCAGAGGTAAGCAGTTGCCCTCAGGTATGCAACTRTTCTCACCCAGTGAGAACCAAATGACTTCATGTTTTTGCCAGTGGCCCTTCCCTTTTTGAACAGACTCTATAACTGCATTCAAGAGGGTGCTAATGCACACTGGTTTAGAGGCAGGGGGAAGTTTCTTCCTAGCAGTGATGTCTTTGGTAGAGAGATTCAAAAGCTTAAAATGCTTCCAAAGGTATATGGAATAAAAGAGAATCTGACTCTGTAATTGCAGTAGGTTAAGAGTACAAGTGGGCAAATGCTAATTTAATTCTAATTATTAGGAATGTTCCTKGGGCTTTATGGATGGAGGGAGTCATGATGAGTAGTCTTTCTTCATAGCATCCCCTCTGTGATTTCCACACTCCCCCCAGAGCTCTGACATCCCCTTTTAGACACCCAGCACAGACTAGTTGCCATGAGCTCTGCCCAAACTGCCCTTTCTTCTCTTTTGTATGTAAGATATATACGCTTATGCTTTGCCATACTTTGCATCTACATAGATATTAGGAGAAGACCTCCACACTTAGAAAACCGGAGGCTTAAACCAGAGGTTGTTTTAAACCTCTCTTGGAGAGATAACTATACACTTCATCTGGATCCCATCTAAACCTCTAAGTTAAAGCAAATCCTTGAGGGTTTTTTTTCTTTGTTTTGTGTTTGTATTTATGAGAAATTAAAGCASCAGCCCCAGATGTACATTTTCCTTTTCCAGCAACCATCCATTCTGCCCGATGCTTTCTGCTGTTATGTTGTAACATTCATAACCTCGCCTGGAATCTTTGATTAAGGCGATTTGCAGAGGATTCTGTTTTCCTGCAACTCKAGAAATGCAACCCGCTCCCTCCCCCAAGAATTACATCATTTTTAAGTAGTGAAGCATAGGGCTGGAGTCAGAAACTCATCCGTCTGGTGCCACCCAACAGTGGGCRCGTGTGCTTCTCTAGACCAGGAATSAGGGCAACATTTGGGGTTGTCTTTGTATTTCTTTCACATGCAAGTCGGGAAAGGCCTCCCGGGAAGATGTGGGAGCACCCGGCAGCTCGAGTCTTTGGGACGAGGGATCAGGATGGAGCTCTCGGTTGCTGCACATTAGTCTGGTGTGGGCCTGAAGGGCTCTCATGTAACTAGCWGTGCAGCTGAGATTGACTTTTACTGCCACCATGCTACCCCTCATTTTGTTTWTCCTAGACATATATTTGAGATATGCTATCTATCTTGCATGTTATTGTGAGGATGTCTACCTGTATATCAGCCGGGAAACATGAGGTTCCTTAAAAATACCAAACTGGTTTATTTTTAATGCTCCCTCTCAATAGCCTAAGGTGYTATTTCTCTTATAAGCGAGGGGATTTTTCAATATGACTTTATCTCAGCATTGTCCCTTTAAACAAGGCCTTTTGAATTCTGTGATAACTTAGATAGGTGTTCATGTGATAAATATTCTATAGACGGAAGGACGATACTGCAATGGATTTGTCCTGGTTTGCTCAAAATATAAACAGTGGAAAACTTTTGCCTTTACTTCTCTGTGTAGCCTTTTGATATTAGTAGCTGACAGATTTCCACTTCTTAGCATTTGTTATCTGCTTTGTATATGCCATTTGTTATCTCCTTTGTATATGACAACGGTGTAAGGCTTTTGTTGTACATATTTTTAATAAAAAAGCCAAAATGTTTGAAAGCTAAAACGGATATTACTTTTCTCATGAAGCACACAGGCTTCTTTTGATAGCCTAAAACTTCGATAGTGTGTGCTRGAAGCTAGGTGCTGTATTTGGAGAACATTTAAATGGTTGGGGGTGTTTTCTGTGCAATAGCCTGGCCACTTGCTCTGGATAAGCAGTTGTAGATGGTTCTGGGGTGTTGATTCAAATCTGGGCTCTTTTACAGATTGCATTGCTTGGTTTATTGTTTGTTTCAGTCTATCAAGGGGATCGAGCAGGACAAAGCATGAATTTAGGGCTCTAGCAAGACCAGGAGCTTGCTTTGCCTTTGCAGCTTTGCAGTCTCCTTCCAGGGGGTGCCACTGAGTAGAGCCAAGCATGCTCTGAGCAGCAGTATTATTTTTCTCACCCTTGTTCCTGTAGCTAAAGATTTTCAACTAAAAGTTTTTCCACCTCTGCCTGTTGCACCCTGCCTGCTCCTCTCAAGGTGATGGGCTGGAGAAGGTTAGCAGTGGTCTCCAAGCCCCTTATCTGCATACATCTGTTTCCCTTTATACTTTTGTATAAACTTGGCTATTGGTTTGTATTCCAGATTTTTTGGTATGCCCTGGTTTAAGTTAGATTTGAGCCTTTCCTTCATGTGTTGGAAGAAGGCCTTTGTGTTGCGATGAGTTAATGATTTCTTAAATATTAGATTTATAATGGGGTTTTATGTACTGCTTGGCTGGAAGATAACTGCCTCGTCACATCAGGTCAACTGAAGTGGGGCAGTCAATAATTGTGTAGGATATGTCTTGGCTTATCATTGAGTATTTGAATTGCAAGAAATTTTGGGATATAATACTCAAATAAAACCCAGGGGAGAAAAACAGGGAGATGTGAATACCTCTGTCTCCAGAGGCAGTCTTGTTAAGCAATACACATGAGGAAAGTCTTGTTAAAATTGGATACCATCTGTGGAAGTACCTTGAGAAATGTTTAGGGTGATATCTAAAAAAATGGRTGAAATATGGAACCGCTGGAAGATAATTAGGATTATAGCAGTTATAAATTTGGATCTTTATTTTTCTAAAATCTTTTACATTGGTATTGAATTATTCAACTAATCCTTGAGGAATAATACAGTTGTTTACTTTTTATTGCCAATTCCTTTTTTTTTTTTTCCTTTTTTTAAGAAGTGGCTTTTTAGATAGGTGGTRGCTTGCCAAAATCCCATTACCCCATTGTTAAGATTAAATAGAGAACACTCATCAAATCCTTCAGGGCTCGGCGATAGATCCGAGATGGGGTCTCCTTCACAGAGGCGCCTGAGAGACCTTGGGAGCTCTTCCCCRGCATTGCTGAGCAGGGAATATCCCTTCCTGGGATGACACCCATCAGGCTTTCCCAGCATGTAGCAGGGTTTGTCAGGTTGCACTTGGTCCCAGGAGGAGGTGCCAGCTCTGTGTACTGAAGGGGTTGTCCCTCTTAAATGACCCCGCTCTTGTACAYACCTTTTCCAACAAGACGACCAGTTTCTTTTATGTCTTTTAAGCTTCTCAGCACATTRAACACGCATCAAACATACTGAGTATCTTAAAGAGAGCATAGGATGTACTCTGGTTTTGAGTTTACTATTCAGCACCTATTCTTGGCACTGGCTTCTTGCTAGCAAGGAAATCTCATAACCTTTCTGCCTGAAATTGCTCTTTAAAACAGGGGTGCTAATCTTTATGGACCTGGTGGTTATGCTGTGCCAATTCAACAGTTAATATTTTCAAAGCCCTTTGAAGATGAAAAACACTGAGTGTTATTGGCCTTTTATCTAAAAAGACATTTTAAAACATGAAGTTAGGGAAAGATCTGCATAAATTAATGCATGTGTTGRTTACGCTCTATCTTTCCCTTTCATCTGGATGTAATAAGCAGCAAAAGAACTATGAGAATTTGTATCTTTCCTCCTTATCTGAATTTATAAAACAGCAAAAAGCCTCTGAATTAGTAATCTATTTTGAACATCAAACCAAAGGCAAAATTCTCCCTAATCCTTCTTGCAGATCTGTCATCATCAGTARAGATTTCTTGCGTATCTCAGGTTGAAGGATGATATTTCAGGCTCAGGTTTTGATACTTCKTGGACTGAAGAAACTTCAGTAAAGATTTATTTATTTTCAGATCAACACAGAAAATTGATAATAAGACTCTACTGTTTAGTCAAAAAAATAGAAGCATCAATCAAAACGACATTGCAAGTAGTTCTCACTAATTTCAGGAGAGAGCTCTGCTTGTAAAGTGCTGTGATAAACTGGCCCTTTTACAGAGCAAAAGTCATTTGGAATATTTGAACATTTTCTTCAGTAAATATGTATGGTAATGGTAGCTTTTAATTCACACTTGTGGAATTTAATTGTGAGATTTTGTGAGATTTAGTTCACACTTATAAAGTCTTTTAAACTCTTAAGATTTCACGGTGTGATTTGTTAATCCATTGCTTCTCAAAAGTGCTTTTTTGTAGAGAGAGACAYTGCTGGTTATACTAGAGAGGATATAGCACAAAACCCCGTGAATAATTCTGTCTTGGCTTCGTGATTTCAGACACATTGCAGCCGAAAAACTGTTTCTTGTTTCTGCCTCCCGCGGAAAACCTCAGGGGACAAAATTACAGCTGTTGGCTGGAATCTTTGAGGAGTCTCAAAACTTCTCAGAGAGTGAGCATACCAAGATGTGGGGAATGTAGGGAGGCTCCTGGTGGTTTGGCATAGGACAGGTGAGTCTTGGCTCCTCAGAGAAATTTCCCCAGAGATTAGGATCTTTTCATCTTTTTTCTGATTTTAATAGTAAGTATATATTTGATTTTAGGTGGCCAGTAAAGGAAATGACAGTGTTAGTTATTTAGTTTCCCATTTCTCTTTGAAATTATTGCAGAATTGGTTGCAACTTGACAGAAAAGGTAATTCTCAAAATGTTAAGATGGTCATTTGCCAAGAAATGTTTCAGCAGACATCATTGCCACCGGTTTCCCCAGGGCTATGAGCAACAGCTGTGGAAATGCTCTGGGGATGGTCCCTCACGTCAAAGCCATGGGCATTATTGCAGACTATTCTCCCCCAGTTGCTTGTGTATGAGTCCAGGAGGTGATTGTACAACCCCTTATGTATTACTAGCAATGTGATTTTTTGACCTTGGGATAGGTATACCTGTACTTCCTGTGCAGCAAAGTTCCTCCTTGCTGTTGGAAACTAGTTTCTTCTTTGCATTATGGTAAAATGTGCTGGATGAAATGTATCTCCACACCGCGTAAGGAAAATTAAACCACGTTTTTCACAGRAATAAAAGAAGTCCTTGGTAGCCACTTGAGAAGTTCGGAGGCTCATCTACCAGTCARTTTGGTGCTCAAGTAATTAAAGAGGTCAAGCACAAAAGTACCGTTTACCTGGAGCTTTGCCAGCCTCTTTTTCCCTTCTCTTATCATGCCTGTCCATTTGGGATTCTTCCGCAAGCTTTGTTATATTCCTCGTGTAGATTAACAGTCTGTAACTATTAACAACAAACTTTGATGCTACAGAGTGGGAATTGCCTGAATAAACAATTTCACCAGTAAATGGAGTTGCAGCTCTGAAGCAAGAGAGCTCCAAACTTGTTTTAATTTACAGAGGTCAAAAAGTAAATGGGATTGTTGCTTGGGGAGGTAACTTGAGGAGAACATGCAACATTCACTTCCAACAGAGGGATGGAGGGTGAAAACATTGATTGCCTTCTGCTGGAGTTTGATTTGAATTGGCTGATTCCTCCCACAGCTGGTGCATGGAAAACCTTCGCAAGCAGAGGAGAGGTAGGTAACGGTGCCTTTCTTTGCCTTATTTTATCTGTTCAGAGCAGTTCAGCTATACATCCTCCATCAGGGCTGAAGARGGAAGAGGTGAGAGTTGGCCCCTGGAAACGAGGGACAGGCAGCAGGAAGCCCTGGCATGAATGAGGCTGGTGCACTCATSTCTGTTTGGGTTTCTGAGCATCTTTTCTCTGCATGCCCCACAGTTGCTTCAAAGGAGGTCGATTTTCCTTTGATTGCACTCTGGATTATTCACTTGGAGGAGAAGAGCACCATTTCCAGCCTTTTTTTCTTTCTTTTTTTTTTTTTTTAATTGAAGATAACTGTCACTTCTAGTGAATATGCAATATTTTTTACCGAGTATTTCCTGAGAGATTTAACAAGATATTAGGAGATCAGATAAGGACCTGTAAAACATCTGACCTAGCGCTATTCACTTTGGATTTATTCACAGTAGTACTTGCTTGCCTAAGGAAACGGAGCTATTTCTGTCACTTTGTCAGTCGCCTTCCATTTTTCCCCAATTGGTTCTTGGTCTGGGGAACAGCAACCCGCTCGGCTGCTTGCGCAGCCCCCGAGCATCCGACATGGGCAGGAGAGGAGAGGGCTGYGGGACATGGAGAAACATATGGGATATTTTGCGGAGGGGGACTAAAGGACCCGTAGAGGGGAGGTCTGGACTACTGGGCTGTGGAGGGCACAAACGGAGAAAGGAGGCACATGTGGGACACCAGGCTGGGGGCCAGGTCGTTCACTGGCAGCTGCATCTTGTGCTCAGGGATATGAGGGATAACAGGAAAGTCTGTCCCTGACTTTTCTCCCAATCCACTCAGCTTCCCACCATCTGGATTCACCCAGCTACAGTAAGTGGAGTCAATGAGCAGAGACTTGACTCTCAACGAATGCCAAAGCTCTTCTCCATCCTCTGCCTTCCCTACTGAAACGAGACGTATCCTGAGATCTCTCCTCCTCTTAATTTATTRCTCCTTTTTCTCCTTTCCATTCTATATGTGTGTTGATAGCTCAGTTTTCTGATAATAATCTGGCACTTCATGAGCAGCCACTGTCTTTGCTAGTTAGGGGAGCCCARGGCCAACTGCAGGTTTCATGTCGCAAGATGAATTTCATGTCAGGAGATTTTGTGTCATGCAGATTTCACCATGGCCCAAGAAGGTCCCCAGACACGTGTGGCAACTTTCTGTTTTCTGAATCAGTTGGGAAATGCTTCAAGTCTTCTGCCTATTGATACTTAAAAGGGACACAGATGGCAGTGCCTGGAATGTTTTCCTTAAAACACTCACTGGAAAATGAACTGGGGGTGTGCTTGTGGCTTCRGGTGCTTGTTTAGTGTTCGGCATTCGTGCTCTGCGAGAGCTGGGACGAGCTTCCAAAGGCCACTCAGTGGCTTTGCATCACCACACTCTCTCCCTTTTCTTTTCCAGACCTGGGAGATGATGAGGCTTAGGTTAAAAGCAACGTCTTTATCAAGCCAATGCCCACGTCACCAGTGATTTTAGTAGCAGTTTGGTTTGCTACGGCAGGACTTTAGAGAGGTAAAGAGCTTGAAGTCAGCTCTGCCGCAGAATCGACTCCCTCCAGCCCTGCCTTTGGAGGCGGCCGCTTTCCAGGTATTTCCCGTTGGAAGTCGCTGGAGATGCCAGCTCCCATGGGCGCTACAGCACCCTGCACCCAACTTCTCCCCATGGCTCCCAGGCTGATGGAGCAGCGGCTCCCCGGGATGAGCGGAGGCTCTGCAGCCTTCCAAGCACATCCGTGTCAAACCCATTTCATGGATTGCCAATATAATGCCTAATTAGTTAGCTCTAAGTGCAGGTTTTCTGCACAGTACCCTGTTGTAGCGTGCTCTACTTGGGAATAAAAATGTCAGTCAAAGGCAAACAAATTTTAATTCTGTCATTGGAAGCCACGCTTTTTTTTTTTTTTTTTTCTTTTATTCTTTTAAGTTCGTATGAGAAAGGAGATAAACCTTAAAAAATGAAAATATGGTCTCACTTAAATTATTCTACTTTTGGGGTCACATTCTAATCAAAACCATACCTGCCTTCAGGAAAAGAAAAAAAGTAAAACTGATTGAATTTAATAACTAAAAGAACATAAACTGTCTGCTTTGAAATGTATAATCTCATATGACATTTATTTCATAATGTGGTCAAATCATATATGTTGTTATGGGGACAGTCTTTATTAAAAATGCCATTTATTTTAACAAGCACAATAAAAAGAAACATATACTTTTTTACTGTGGCAGAGAAAAAACTGCTATTAAACTGCTTTCAGCTAAATGAAAACATCTTTCAAGATTTATTCTAAAATATTTAAATAAAGTGCTGTGGAACTTATTGCCTTCCAGCACAAATAGAAACCCATTAAATTATCTTAAATACAATAAATGATAGAGAAGAATTTGTTGTGGTTAGGAATATCCTATGCTGATGAAGAATAAGATTATTTGAAGATAATGTTTTAAGATAGGCCTGTAATTACGCCGTTCAGGGCCTGGTTTCAAGTATAACATAGTACAGAACTGGCTCTCCAGCTGCAGGCAGAGCTGGCACCTACAGGGACTGGCCAGCTCATGTGCCCATTGACAAGGGGAATGACTGGGAGACCAGGGAGCACTTGGGGTTTTGGACAGTGACGTGCAAGGTGAGTCCAAGGGCAGTGAAGTCCTGGGGTGGGAGGCATTGCTTCTGMTGGTGTGGGGCTGCGATGGGGAGGAGGAAGAGGAAACCACCAGGAAAACGCCTAGAAGGCGGCAGCTTCTCTGTTTATTTTCAAAGAAAACGTGCTTTATGGGGTGTGGAAAGCAGAGGAGCTGCTGTGAAAGTGCATTAACGATGATTTATCTGTGCTGTTTTCTTGGAGAAGTGTTAGAAGTTTCTAGCTATGCAACTTGTAGCTATATAGTTTGTATCAGTATCTGTTAAAGAAAGGAAGAGCCACGCAATTGGGTCAGAGCCCAATTCAGTTACGTGGGGAAAGCAAGAAACTTCCTTGCTTTGGGGGAGGTCGTGGTGCCAGGCTAAATAAGAAGACAGATGCACTACTGGGCATAAAAAGAAAAAATGGGAAATGTACCTAATTTATTTAAGTCCAAGCGTCCTTGTACTGCTGCTTGGTGGGCAGCAGATGATGGGGACAGCATCCTGTTTTGCTGAGTGCTTTAGGGAGCGATGCTGTGGATGGAAAATGGAGACAACTTTAGGTCTCTGCACGTGGGAGCCCATGAGTGCTTTGCCCATGAGTGCTGTGCACAGGGAAGCAATTAGGGCAGATACTCCAGTCCCGGGTCTCCGGAGCAGATATGTTGCAGAGAGCAGAYGCTATTTGTGGAAAAGGCCCCTGCACTCACAGAGCTCCTTCCCATGGTCTCATTCTTCACAGTGAGCACCAAGATACACATGCTCTTCCMGCAGCACCTGTGCAGAACAGGTCCCTGGTGCTTCCCTGGGGGCATCCACTCATGAAGGTTGTCCCTATGGACCTCCTCCAGCTCCTGCAGTCATTTTCCTGTCCCGAATGTAAGGGTCCCATCTGGCTTTCCATGGACTTCGCTGGCAGGGAACTAGCTGTGTCCCRTGAGGTTTATGCTCATTGTGCCTCCAGTCCCTTGGAGCGCAGAGGGCACAGACTGCATTGATTCTTAGCAAGAATTTTCGCTATGAAAGCCATCAGGGACTGAAGGAGAGAGATGCCAGAGCCAAACTTCTTTTTGAAGTAGCTAAGAAAAGGCTGAACTGTTAATTTGGGTCTGAAGTCAATGAATAGTAGAGGTGATTCCGTGACGGCAAATGATGACAAGGTCAGCAGTGTTTGACCAGACCAGGAGATCGTGCTCTCACATGGCAGTCTACAGGGTTAAGGATCAGCCTGAGTTAAATACTCTGGCAAAGAGGTTTACTTAACACCTATCCAGCGCTCAGACTAGAACATTGCAGATTTCTGTTACGAGTCCGGCAATAGACATGCTAAATAAACTTATGTTTACATCCATACAGAAAGTAAGAGAGTTCTTCTTGTTTCTCAAGAAAAAAAAAAAAAAAAAGTGGTCATCAAAGGGGATGCATTTGCCATATTTTTTATGCACAAATCTTCCTCCCTCCCTCCCTGAAAAAGCGGCCCACATATAATCTTTGAAAGTGTAAAGGTGCCAGCGAGGCAGAGCAGCACTCTATCAAGTGGACGTGTTTGAGTGAATCAYGGTTGCGCAACTAGTTTACCTAAACTCATTTTAAATCAGAAGACTGACAGGCCCGGGATGCTAAGTGATGGGGGATCGCTCCGTGATGTGGTTAGAGGCATCACGTTGGACTGGGCGCAATCATTTCCTTCTAAATTGGTAGTAGTTCCCTTTTAAATTGTCAGAGTAGTTTCCTTCTGCTTCGCTGCAGTTGAGGAGCAAGTGGTCGGCGAGCTGCTCGGCCGCGTTTGATCCACGGGCTTGCTCGATGGAGAGAGCAAATCAAACGGGAAAGCCTCTCTGCTGCAGCTGCAGTGTGGGCCTGCTCGTGGGTTGATTAGCCGTGGG
Organism: Eudromia elegans; assembly: GCA_003342815.1. NCBI lineage: Eukaryota > Metazoa > Chordata > Aves > Tinamiformes > Tinamidae > Eudromia > Eudromia elegans. Next base: position 3,955,649 of record PTEX01000009.1, read on the forward strand.
AAGCTGCCTGGAATTTAGATGAGAGGAGATCTCTAATCTTGTGGCGTGTTAARCAACAGAAGAGTAGATTTAGCTCCTCGGTGCCAAGAGTGCAAGTGTCGGTGTCACACTTGAATGTGGAATATGAAACGTCAGGCACCAAGTATCGATTTATTGGCTCTGGAGCCGGGTGGTCTGGTGCCTTAMAATACATGAGGTTTCATTTGATCTGTGTTTGACTTTACCTCCATATCCCTTTGGAGCTTGATGTAGACCTCCTATCGCATCTCTCTCTGWGGTCCCCTAGCTGAAGAAAAGGAGGAAAGAGAGGAACTTCACACTCTTGTGGGGCACAGTCCACAGAAGACTGCAAAGTTTTGAGTTCCTTCCATGCCCTCAGCTTGAGGGAGAGGCATTGCATCCCTCAATATGTCCTGATGCTTCCTTGCTGCACTAGGCAATTGAATACGGGATGCCAATGAGCCCTGCACTTCGGTTCCCTGCAGAGGTTCCTTTATAGGTATGAGATCTTGCTGATTTGAAAACTCACCTGAGGTTTAGGCCATAGGTTGTGAAACAAAATGAGAATGGAAAGGGAACATTTCTTGTCAAATGGATTTGTGTTCTCTCATAATGAGAAATCAGCATCCTGCAAAATGGATTTGCGGAGGAATTCCTTGGAGCTGTTCCCTGCCCTGACCCTACTGAAAGCTTGAGTCAAGGTGGGAACACTCAGGCAGCGAAGAGTCCTCTGCAATCCTACTCTCAGCTCTGAGTCTTACAGGGATGGCCCAGAGTGGTGACATGAGCTGCGTGCAGCACCAGACRCATCCAGAGGGGCTCACAGGCTTTGTGACTATCTCCCAAGCTCCTTGAATGATCTGATGTGGATTTTCCTGACGCATGGTCAGCCCAAGCAGGGCATGCTCAGGAAGGCATGGGCAGCCCAGGTCACCTATTGGGTTTACCAGCCCCACAGCCTCTGCACAAATGGTGCATTGCCTTCCAGCTGTGGATGGACGTTGTGTAATGGTGAGGCGTGCTGGGAGAGGGATGTGAGGGCAGGATCCAGAGAATGCAGGTGCAGCGAGACCAGCRCCGGCGTCTGCTGACGCAGTAGAGAGGGAAGAAATGGCAGAGTGCAAGGGGAGGAAGCAAGGCCAGGGCACTTGCAGAACAGGCGTCTCCAGCACTTTATATAAACACAAAACGTGGGGAAGAAACAAAGTGACACCTAATTCTTGACACAGAAGAGAATAAGACGGAATTTTCATTTAAAATCCCTCTACCCACAGATATAGTGAATTGCAATGGCACAAAATTGTTAAATTGCTTTACGTTTGGGAAACCTCAGTTCATAAAAAATTGCTAACAATTTATTTTTGCACTCCATGGTTGACATCCCTCTCTCTCTCTCTCTCTGCTGGTTATACACTGTTTTTTTCACTGCATGTCTGCTGAGATTCCAAGAAAACCCCAAGTGTGTCATACAACATTGCTTTCTGATTTGCAAGTTAAATAGTTTACATAGGCAAAAATGTGGAGCAATTGGAATATTCCCTACCCAAACACTTAGGGACTCAAACTGCACATTTTAGCCTGGCAGGCCTCCACTGATATTTTTAGACAGAGGAAAAAACAAATAAACAAAAAAAAAAGTAACAGGAAAAGACAGATCAGATCTTTTTTTTTTAAAAAAAAAAGAAAAAAGAAAGAAAGAAAAAGGAAAAAAAAAAGAAGATTGTTAAGGCACTGTGGGCATTCGGGTGAATTTTTGCCATTAGTGCTCGGCCGTATCTTGCTCTGTGCATGCAGGGATGCTGCACACTTACACACTGAAAGTTTGGACCCTTCTGCAGGGCACGTTCCGAAGATGGGGCTAGCCTTCTTGCTGATTGATTTAGTCTTTTGGAAACAAGCAAGCCATCAGGCACTTTCTGCTCAGAAAGATTAGCATTCATAGCCTGCTGTTTTTTAATTAAAAAAGCCATTCAGATACAAGGGTTGGGGTTTCCGCCAGCAACCATTAAAAATACCTGTTTTGTAATTATCCCTCAACCCCTTTTTCTGTTTAATTCTTTCTTGATTTTTTTCCCCTCCCTGTTTGTTTCTCTCCAGTTCTTGACCGGTTCTTGCCGTTTCATCCCTCAGGGTGCTCTGCCTCTGCTGAGGGGAGCCGCTGGCTGCCGCCCTCACGCCAGCCCTGCTGGGAAGGGGGCTCGGCCTCCCCTTCCCAGCGGCTGAGCTCATCCTCCGCCTCGGCACTTGTACATTAAACAAACTCACTGGGGCAGATCCCAGATCACCTACGGTTTCAGGGAGTCTGTCTGTTTTACAGGCTTCTAAAATCACCCCGGACGTGCGTTATGCCTGTGGTGTATTTACAGCTGTAGATATGTCAYCAGACAAGGGTGCTTGGCAGTATATCCATGCTCATTAAAGCAGCAGTGACCACGGGCTTTAGCCAGAGTGCTGGTTGCTTTCTAACTTCCTTTTGGAGGACTTCCCACCTATTTTTTTTTTCTCTTCTTAATTTTGTGGGGGCTTTGGACATGGCTTTTTAACTGTGTGTGAAATGCCTGACTCTTCTCGAGGGTAACGTGAGTCCCTGTCTTAGAGTGATTATATGAGTTATATCTACCACCCAGTGCAGGGCCAGCGATGATCCTTGTTTATATTTGCATTTTCCCTTGCCAGACACATCAGACAAGGGCAAGCTCTTAGTGTTGTAGAGACATCAAGTGCAATTGCAAGGGGAACGAGCCAAGCTCTGCATTCCTACACAGAACCAAACTCTGCACCAGTGCTGAGGGACTCTCTTTAATCTCACATCAAAACTGTTCTTCAAAAGGCTTCCTTCTTCCAGAATGTATCTGGAAGCTCGTTATGTGCAAACACCAAAGCTGCTCTTCCTCTTGTTAACTCCTGACCCTTGAGGTCCCAGGAATTTGTCCCTGGAAAGGCGGCTTGCTAACCTCCTGCTGAGCTCTTCCCTTCTTTCTGCAAGGCCAGGGATTGCAGCARCCTGCTTCCCAGGTGCCTTCCTCCTGCAATTGGCCTCTGCTGATGGGAACAGTGTCATTCACATGTCAATGCCCCTATGGGGAGTCACACCCCAAAGGCCAGGTGTTGGTCGTGGGACCTCAAATTGCAATGTAGACACATCCAGTGGCTGGTAGGCAAATGTTAGATGTAACGGGCTTCCCTTACCAGATTAGGATCTCTTGTGCTGGATGAGGAGAGGGCWGGTAGGAAAAGCTTGCTCCTATCCCACTAAACTTTGGTTTTAATCTTGCTCTTGCAGTTAGCTGCAACAAGAAGTAAGATCTGTGTCCTGGCATTTGACAGTATAACTAACCAACCTGTCTATGAAGTCAGGATTTTGCTTCATGATTCAGAGTTTACAGCAGGAGCTGTGACTGGTAGAACTTTCCCTTACAGAGCAGTTGGAATGGGTCTTAAGACTTTTTATTCTCAGTATTAGTCTGCTGTCAGGAAGCAGCCAGGAAGCCACCAGCAAAGTGTACATCTGATCTCATCTCCTTTCAGAGCTGATTCTCAGATAGGAAGAAGGCTTTTTATTGCTTTTGGTTACTAGATAAGCTCGCATGCTGAGAGCTCTGGGTGGATCTGAAGGATCAAACCCTGTTTATAATTCATCTGTGCTCTAGGTGAAGCTATGTGATGGAATTTCCATTTTTATAAGTTTTCTTTTTTAAAAAAGAAAAAAAAAAGCGCAATGGAAATACACCAAAGAGATATGTTCAAAGAGCCCCACCTTAAGAAATGGCAGAAAGAATTTGGTTTTGGTCTGTTTTCTGAACTCTTGTAGAGTTATGTTAACAACTTTCTTTTAATGTAGATTTTGAGTGTGCAATATATGCAGAGAGGGATGTGTATTGAAGCATATCTGTAAAAGACAGAGCTTATAGGGCACAAAAAGTCAGACTTGTGTGGACTTGAGTACAGCTGAAACGCTCTTTTTCCTTCGTGACATTTCTTTTTTCTCTCAGGGTTTCTCTGTGTTTATATTATGTTTCTTCAAGTGTTTACAGAAGTGCTCTATTAATTTTGTCATCAAGAGAAATGCAGAGTTAGTTCTTATATAAAGGGTGCCATTTGAAGGTGACGTCTTTGGTTAGACCTGGAAAAGGAGCATTTCTGAAGTCATTATTAACATGGTCTCGCTTYGCTTGCGGTGCCCTAGACACACACACGCTGCAGGATTGCCATCTAGGTCTGGAGAAAGCCCAGATGGCCCATAAGGAGTGAGAGATGGTGAACCATCGTATTTTATTATGCAGAACAGAAGATACTCATGAAAAATAATGCACCAGTGTCAGATCTTAGCACCTTGGGGAAGATCCTGTCRCCATCCAAGTGATTTTCCTGTGCAACGAAAGTCTGGGGAAAGTTGCCAACACCTGTTATATTGAATAGTGTAATATATGCACTCTTTTATTTCCTTACTGCAAACATTTTTCTAGAATGCAAGATGCAAATCTGTTTCAAAGCTATTGATAGGTTATATGCTTCCTCTCGGGGAAAAGGGGAAAAGAAAGAATGAACTGAAGCAGTATTTTAAATGATATCATTATATCATATCTGTGTTTAAAAACATAAAAATGTAACTGCCTTAACACTCTACCWATAATTCCACAGGACATGTGAAACATAGCATAGTACAGCACTCAGTTGGTGAAGGATTCCCTTGTCACTGTCAAAATTGTTTTAGAAGTCTAAATTAATGCATAGCACTGCATTTATTAAAATGTGAAATAATCATAAATTTTTCATTCTTTGTACACTTAAGCTAATTTTCACATAAATGAAGCACTTGGCAGTTGAAATTCCACATATGGTTGACAGTGATGTTTGATGTCAGAACAATGCCCTGAGCTCCATGCAAATTAAGCATATTTTAATTATTCTGGATATCCATTCTTCCTTTACAGAGTGCCTAAGTAGAATATTAAAAAGAATTTTAAGTGTAATGTATTGTCGGTAACTGACTCCAATGGTGAGAGTGAATCCTCTCGCCTTTTCTGCTGCTGAAAGGGAGATAACCTCAAGTAAAAATCATAAAGGGCACAAGAGGAAGAGAAACACACTGAAATTCTCATGACAGCGGCGATCTTAGTGGCTGTAGGAGTCAGGGAGGCCTTTGCATGCGTGATGCCAAGCCAAGGGTGCACATGCTGCATYAGGAACCCAATCTCAGCCACTTGCTCCTCCTTCCTGAGCACCTAGTTTAACTTCCTGTAACRAAAACAGCAGGTTTCCATTATGGTKATGAGCTTGTGTTTTTCCTGGGTGGTTCCACAGATAGCAATAACAGCAGTTGCAAGCATGCCCTTGGGATATTGTGCATGAATCTAGARCTGTTAGGTTTCCTGCCTGTTTTGCAGCAGTTTTTAAGAGCTCAGGAGCTGGTCATCCTGAATTTGCTTTTCTATTTTGACAATGCCTTGTTGTGTGACTCAGTATGTCATTATCAGCCAGGTTTCTATAAATTTAGGTGACTAAGGGTAGGTAACTTGGCCCAAATCCTTGGGCATATTTAGGTACCTTTTTTTTCCTTTAGGAAATCAAAGGAATTCAAGCATCCTAATAATTTCTCAAGATGTCTTTGCAAAAAATGTTTAAATAGTAATGGAAAAAAATAGGCCAGTGTGTCTAGACCATGATTTGGAGGGTGTCCCAGCCCATCTGTCCCTCTGAAACTAATCACAGTTAGGTTGATACCCAAGATAAATGATTGATTTCTAAACACAAAGGCACTTTTGCTGAAAAAAAAAAAATCAGAACAAACACTTGTTTTGAGGAAATAATAAAATTAAGTTCTTAACTTTGACTGTCTCTTTGGCACTGGTTTTGACAGTACTAAAGCACCGGTTAGAATAAGGAGAGTTTCTGAAAGCGGTGCCATGTGCATCACCAGGGCAATAAAAACAACACCCCACCTGTCTAGAAGGGTATCGTGCTGCTGGTTCGGGTCAACGCTGTGCAGTGCTCTGGAGTCCCCAAATAGTGTGATGGCTGGTTCTTCCAAAAGAAATATTTTAGTTTAAAGAGAAAATATTCACCACTCCAATGGAAATTAAGAGATGTTCTAAAATGCTGCGGGAGATTTGCTGAACGTCTCTTAATGGAAARCAGCAGGAAAAAGTGTTTCTTCCTTCTGCATTTTTAAAACAATTTCAAAACTCAGTGGACTTCCAGGTTCCTTTGSATTTCTTTTTCTTGATTGTAAAGAAAGGGATTGATCCTCCTGTTGTGTTCAGATGCATTTTTTTCTGAAGGTGGAAGGATCCTGTGGTTGGGTGGCAGATGCTGGACTTGGCCCTTGCCCCTGAAGCAGAGACAATGATGGTGCTGCCTTGAGCCTTGGTTATTGCAATTTAGCATCTTGTGGTTTTKGGGTGAATTTGAATCTCTGACCCCCTCTAGCTGCTGGATAGCAGAGCTCCCTCCCTCCCTTGCTCTTTCCCTCCCTCCCCTCTTTGCCGCAGCGGTGGAGGAGGATGAAGCTCGCAGAGCTCTGGACCTGGTGACAGCCACGTCTCAGAGCTTCTCCCATGCAACCATGAGTCACGTCCTGGCCTCTCTCGCTATTCATCACTGTCCCAGTGGCAGAACAGGAGTCCTGATGATTCACTGTGGCCTAGAAAAGCTTTAGATTAATTATAGTACATTTGCCCAGGTGTGTTAATCTCTGCTAACTTCAGTCTGCTCACTYTTGCTACATTTTGCTGTTCATTTCTAAAGCTATAGCCTGCTTTCTAAGCAGCAAGTGGCTGGAGGCAGACTAAGGAATACTTGCTTCCCCGAGGAAGAAGTTAAGCGACAAGTTTGAAAGTGTGAAACAAATGAACCTTAGTGACTCAAGAGTCAAAAAGTAGCTAAAAAGCTTCCTAGAGTGTACGGAGGTGAAATTCTTGTCATTTTTCAATCAATCTCTTATTTTCTATAGAGAGGAAAAAAAGTTTTTGAAATGTGGATGCAAGCAATACAATAAGTTCTAGCTTCCTCAACCTTGTTCCTTTGGATTTTGTGTGGAGGAACAGCTATTAAAAAATGTACAGAGGCACTGTCAAAGATGAGAAGTAAAAATTCTGACACTGTAAAAGTATTTTTTTCTCTCCTCTTAACTTTTCCGGTTTCAGCTTGAGGAATGAAAGCTTCAGTGCACTTATTAACTTCCCYGCTAATGAGATCTTGAAGCAGGGACGTGTGCTTCGCTTTCCTCTGGCTCTTCACACCGCCTTCCCTTTGGAGAGTGGCCATGGAGTCAAGATGAGGAAAGGAGAGAGCGAGACTCATTTATGTACTCGGTGGGTGTTGTGAGTAGATAGACACTAAGCTGGCTTTTTTTCAGCTCAGCCTTTTCCTGGTGTGTGTTTCAGGCTCAGTGTTTTCTTGGCACGTTCAGACCTAGCAAATACTGATGGGTAGTGTGCTGTTTATGGGCAAAATATGTGCTTGCAAACTTTTGCCAGGCACCTCAAAATGTAGATATAAAACTCCTGGAGCTTGTTGCTGTTGCCTTTCTYGTTTGAAGTACCTCTGCCATCCTTTCTGCTAGTACTGCTACTACAAGACCTACAGCTAGGAAATGATTTGGGCGCATTGGATAAAGGTCCAGCAAGACGTTTGCAGTCAGGTGATGAGGCAAATGTCACATCTGGGACAGGGCATGAGAACTACATATGACTGAAGCAAAACATTCATTTCATGTARGTCCTCATGGATGTTCCAACTGAAATAAAAGACATGAGAATAAAAGGTATGTCTTTGAGGGAGGAAGGTGGAAATTTAAAAAGTTGAAAGCATCAGTAAGGGAAGGATTTCTTAGACTGGTAAAAGATGGAAATATTCCAGAATACCCAGRTATTGGATTGGGCTGCAAAAATATCAAATAGCCCTGTCTTTGTTCAGCAGGATTAACTTTGGATTGCTCAGCTATTCCACTTTACAGAGTGAACAATTCTGCCAGCAGCCTTCAATGCCCTCGAATAAGATGGTAGGGATGGTTTATATGTGTGTATGCGTGGGTGTGCATTGTTCTTTTTCAAGCTGCAGAGCAGGAACCTAACTTATAGAGAGAAGTCGATCTGAGATAGTGTGCAGAAAATGAGAAAGGTTTGTAAAAGAGGTAGGAGAAGAATGACCAAAGGAATTTTCTGACTTGGGGGAGAAATTAAASCAATGGCCAATCTTTGGGTGAAGGATGATCTCTGAGTGCCTGCAAGATGCAGTACTTTGCAAAGAGGGGCAATGCTTAGTGGTTTGGTGTCTTAGTGGATAAAAGAGGGAARTGAATCCAAACAGAACCTCTGCACAGCACAGTAGCACCCAAAGAAAGCCAAACTCTTCCATCCCTCTCTAACCAAACCCAAAGTGACCTTGGCGCTTCCTTGTGTCAGGASACAAGCGTTGCTTTGGGCTCATTCGAAAGGCTGGTAGGCTTTGCTGATAGCCTGGGACCAGAAGTGCTGGGATGTTATCCCTTTTCCATGTCTCCTGCCCCACACCAATCACTTAAATCCAAACCAGATGTTTAAGCAAAATAACAGCTCTTTGGCTGTACTTAAAGGTTAATAAGGGTAATGTTGGGAAACAATGAAGCCTGAGAAAAATGGTTCTGTATTGACTTGCTTCCTTGTAAGTATTTAGCACGCTGCCTTGCAGAGGCAGTGGAGGGACAGGCCGGTAGCTATTACTTAATAGATTACATCAGTCTAATGAACTGGTGGTCACAGCAGATGTTGTGGAAGACGTGGAACCTGAAGATAGATGGGATTGCCRCCATGGGTTTTCCTTGCTTCAGCTGCAGTCCTCCCCTTTCTGCTCCTGCTGCACGTTACTAGTTGTTCTGCTAAGGTACAAGAACAGTCTCTTGAAGTGAAAGAAGGGGCTGCAGATATGGCAATATAAAACAYGCTTTCCCTTGGCTCCTCATGTGCAATAAAAACTACTCAAGTGGTTGGAGAAGGCTGTGGAGTAGATTACAAGTGTGGTGTGTGKGGGATCCCTCTCCTGTTGCTTTTGTTACTTCTGCAGGGGCTGAGGTGGAAGAGCAGAGAGGGCAGCGTAKGTGAGAACAGCAGCAATGAGTTTGCAGAGCTTATTTGAGCCAGCTGAGTTAACAGCTACTGCACTAGCTGGTTGAAAAGCCATGTGAAGATGCTGAAAAGTGGAACTGTGCAGAGGCTGAGCTTTCAGAGCGGTTGTACGCGACTGATGAAAAAAGACACTATATGTCAATAACATGTGTATATGGTGCTAGTTTGGGAAGTGTGGAGTGGCCAGATGACACTGTTAGTACGAAATCCTTTGCACTTGCTGCAGTTCTCACAAATCCCCTTGTGCACTCTGGCACGAACAGGAAAKGAGCTTTGTGAGCTGGTCTTCACTTACCTAGGAGCAAAAAAGGAAGAGCAGAGTGAGGGCAGTTCAAGGGTGCATCAGACAGCAACAGGGCAATTTGTGAGGACTTTTTYCTGGTTCAGTGTTACACAAAACTAAACAATACTCTTGTTGCCTTATTAGGGGAACAGGTAAGGTCCTGGAGGGTGCATCCTCGGTCACAGTCCTTCACAAACGGGCAGTYTCCTGTCTCTTGCTCTGTCAAACCCACTGCTCTCTGGCTGTTTTGCTAAAAGGGATGAAATTCCTCCCTCGGTGKCCTCCTGACTTCTACTCAATAAGATTAAATTAGAACCGGGATTCCTCTAAGAAAAGATTCGGAATCAATTGCAGTATTGATACTACTCCGGAAAAGAGAGAATCAGCACGTATTCAGYAGGCATCTTTGGACTCAAATACTGACCAACGCCTTTAGCTGTCCAATGCATTCCTGCCTGCAAAGGCAGAAGGATCTTGCATTTTCAATGAACTAGTGAAAGAGGCTGCACACCAGGTGACCGCTTCAGTGCTGCAGGATGTTGAATCTGTCTCACTAAAGAATGTTGTTCTTCTCTAYTTTATTTTTTTAAGCCTCAGTGTAATTGCAGTATTGGCTTTTGTGAGGATTACTTTAGGAAGTTGAGGAAGTTGTGAAGCAAATAGATTTTCATTCCAATCAGAAAAGGAAATTAAATTATTCATCCAGTCAAGGTGACTGAAGGAAAGTGAACAGTTGATGGATTTTAGCATGCTACCATTTAGTCACAAAACCAACATTTAGCCGTAGTCATTTTGGGGGTAAACCATGGAAGATAAAAGTGCATATGGTTAATTTAATATTTAATGAGATTTATGAGGAGTAAATATATTCTAG
>PTEX01000009.1:3965994-4104416 GCA_003342815.1 Eudromia elegans
TTTTTTTTTTTTTCTCATTGGCTTCTGCCATTTCCAAAATATTTAAATTCTTTGTATGAACAAAGTGTATGTCCTGCTCAGGTTAGCTGGTGAGTGCACATATTATGCTTGCATATGGAGAGATTGAAGGATCTGAATCGAACTGGCCCAGGTAAAAACAATTTAACTATTTAAAAACTCCATTGCATGCTTTGTGAAAGTTTCAAAGCCTCTACAATGGCTCAGTCAATTATTAGGAGTTAGATGCCTTGGAAATATTTTTTTAATCCCTATCTGTATCCTTAGGTCTCTGAGAAGAATTAAATGTCTGAATATCTGTGCCAAAAAGTCTATGGAAGTCTACAGCAAGTACTCATTAATCTCTCTGTGCTGGATCAGACTTCAGAGACCTGGGGGAGGAGCAGGGCGTGCACAGGTGTTTGAGCAAGGACATAATGTAGACTGTGTACACAGAYTACCATATTCATTATTATCATTCATTATCTGTGTTCATTGAACTAGAATATGGTTCAGGACCAGAAGACGGGTATGAAAACCYTCCTTTTCCATGTGAATTTTTGGGGTGAACTGGTTTGAGAAACCTTTGTACCCTTAAAGGTTAGGTGGTAGACATCAGTACRTGGAAGGGGGGACATTTCCTTTGCAAAAGGTTTTCACTTTTTCTTGAGCTTAAGGGAGGTAAATAGGGATTTCTCTTTTTGYTGGGATTTTATATCACATTCCACCACTTCTTTATATATGCATGAAAAGCTTGCTGGATAATAGGTAAGGTTTTGCAGCTCAGCTGGGCTGGGCACAACAACCACTTGCTTTGAGATCTCCTCCAGCTGCACCAGCACTGGGTTCCTTGGCATTCTGTGTTTCTTTACTGTCACTAATGTTAATGCAGGACAATTTACAGTGCCTTTCAGGATGGCAATTAAAGAAGCCAACAACCACACAGTCAATTAGTGGGGAAAAACAATCAATATAACATACAATGAGTCCTAACTAGCAGGCAGACGATTAAGACAGTGGAGATAAAGCAGTGACCAGTGACAAGGGCTATATCTTTTCCCAAAGAGTAGCTGAAARGAAAACCCTCCTGTTCTGGAGATAAGCAGATTCTTCCCTCAGCTRTAGTACTGATTCCAGCCCTGAATTTGGACCTTCCTGGTTGTTGCAGGTCCCGCTTAGCTTTTCTGGGTGCCTAATGGTAAACAGTAACATAGGGGCGCACGTGGTGCACTGGCAATGGGCTACCAGGGCTGTATGCTCCAGAGGGATGAACATTGCCTGTTGAGTCAGACCGTGCCAATGGGTACCTGACGAAACAGGAATCATACAGCAAGTTATGCAAGTATTGCCAACATAAAAAAAATATAATGTGCTCTGTATCTGTCAAAGGCATCTAAGACCCAGTGAGGGTAATGATGCACCGAGGGCCAATCTTTTACCAGTAGTATCCATGTCTGCCTGGCTGATCTGCTGCAGTCTGGAAGAGCAATATATAGGTTTAATGTGCAACACCACTAGAAGTGTGTTTCGCTTCTCTTTGGTGTCATTTGCAAGTGTTCCATTGCTACCCTGCCACACCGCAGGAGTGAAAAGTGCAGAAGTTCATGAATAAGTTATAACCTGTACCCTATTAATAGTCCCACTGATGATATGTTATGGGAACCATCTAGCTCTCCCYGCTCGGTTCGCCTTCTCTGGCTTAACTCTTACTCTCCCTGTGAGCAATTGCACTATAAAACATTTTCACTGACATTGCTGTGAAAGTTGATTGCCCTTCTAGTCAATGTTGCAGCCCGGATGTGTATGATGACTRCCTTTTTTCTCCTTTAAAGGAAAGTATCTCTAGATATTGTCAGAGTAACTGTTTTTGATTTGAGGTGGTGTTAGCTTTTCCAACCCGGAACCACCATTTTTCATTGCTGACACTACTGGTGCTGGTGATTCTTCACTCTCAGCCAGGATGGTATTGGTATTTGCTAAGGCAAATTTTGAAAGCTGTAATGCTAATCAGGGAGGTGTCAGGTTGGTGGAATAAGACCGAGATAACCATATTCAACATGTCACACAGAATCATTTAGTTTCTGACTTAACAGCAAGATAATGGGTTAGAATAATGCTACCAGGCTTTGCAGAGTAGCTTTGCCCAGGATTAAATGGGACCTCCTCTTGTGTGATGGTTAATGCCAGAATGATATGTGCAAGCTATTGCTTGCTGCTGACTCTAGCTTCTGAGCTGACCAGGTCTTTCTATCTTTCAGACTATCTTTCAACTTCTCTGCTCCTGTTCAAGGGAAAATAATTTCCTGTTCCTTCTGCCCTCTGCAGGGGTGTGTTTTCCTCCTTCTTCCCTCCAATTATATCATCTTTTCTTCCTTTTCATCTGCAATTCATCCCTCCAGGTGAATTTAGAATACGGTTTCATAAATGACTACACACTAGATCTTAATGATGRTATCAAGAAAATTGCATTAATCTAGAGTATAAATTTGGAGGATGCTGTTTATTGCACTCTCATTGATTCATGCAGTCAAACCCTTAGGTTCACAGGTATGGCCTTGGAAGGAGGCTCACATTTGAGCTGTCCATGTGGTAAATCAACAAAATCATCTAGTATTTGTGACAATGGTTTGAACCTTCAGGAACTCTGTGACATTTCTAAGGAAAATATTTTTGAAAAGCACTCTCAAAGATGGAAAATGATGTTTCCCATACAACATGTGTACAAATGCAACCCAGAAATTTTTAGCAGTTCTAAAACCATCTTGAATTTTTTTTTACAGAAAAAGCACCTGTGTTACAGTCTGTTTATGGCATCTGGGAGCCTCCTCAGAGCAATTGCTACTTGTGAAAGGAAGTAATCCCTGGGGAGTCATGATGGACTGACAGAAAAAGGGCAAAGAGCTCAAAAAGTATTCCCTTAAAAGTGTGACTGTGTAAACTACCAAAACCTTCTAAAAATAATGTTCRAAGTGCACTGCATATGCAGCCCCAGGCTTCCTAATTGCTTGTGTTGTGAGCATGGTCAAAATTGGCCTCTGTTTCTTCCCTGTTATTATACAAAAGGATTAACGGTAATCTTACGGGAGAACAAGAGATTGTTCAGTACTGATACAGGTGGCATTAAGACTCTATCGAGACTTATGGAAAGGAAAGTGGAGAACTTATCCAGTATTTAAAAATATATACCCCACAGATTTTCTGGCACCATGGAGAAAAGCTTTATAAGCTAGCCCAGATATTTGGAAGTCTGTGATAGGTCTTCAGCTGAAGGCACTGCTGAGATATTACAGTGATAGTCATGTTAGAAAAGATGATAGATTAGATGCAGCCCCACTGGAGGGGGCATGTGTGCACAGACTGCTGAATGCTCTCTGCACAGAGAAATACAGCTTTGGAGCCATCACTTAGCAGCTCTGAAATGTCTGTACAATTTTTTATGCTGTAATTTTGTATTGTTCATAAATATTCATAGGTACTGCTGCTTTTCTTGATCTTATTTTAGTGAAGCAGCACAGTCTGTTGGTTAGAAAAGGGAACTCAGAGTCAGTCAGAGCTCCAAGCTCCCACCCAAATGCTGCTGGATTCCTGGGTGGCTGTAAACCAGGCATTTAACCTCGTTGTGCTCCGATTTTCTTATCTGAAGATTAGCTATCACATTAATAAGTGTCTTCCTTGCAGAGCAGTGGAAGGGATTAATTAATGTTTGCAGAATGACTCAAGCCCCTCTGTTGAAAGGTGCTCCAGAAGTGCAAATGGATTATTGTTATTAYTATACTTCTCCATATTGAGTCATATCCAAGCAAAATGCTCTATTTCTGTTAACTATCCTGTGGTTGGATCAATACAGTCCATGAAACATCTCTACATTTGGGGACTGGTTTTCCCATTCCCTTCATTTTGGAGAGTTTCCACCTTGTTAAACCCAGCAGGGGTGAAGATCAGAGCATCAATTGGTTAAAGTAACAGGGGGGAAGGGCAGGAAGAGTGGAAGTCCCATGCTTTTGAGGAAAATGAAGTCCCGGGGACATTATGTTAATGGCATTACTCGATTTCTGGAAGCAATGCTGATTAAATATTCATTGACTTTGATTATACTGAAATTAGGACTAAAGCGTGAACTCAAATTGAGTGGAATAATGGCAGTGTAAATAATGCATACTTTCTAAATTGAAAACACCAGCTTGTGCTCTGCTCCCCCTCTCCCCGCCCCCTCGGTTTGTCATTGTGCCATTTGTTTAGGAGATGATTATACTGATGTGTGCATATCTAGCTATCGTTTTTACCAGCTGGGGAAAAATGTGAAATTAAAGGTTTTCTACATTGTTTGCTTTTCCTTAGCATTGGAAAACAGAAGTAAATACAGTACAACAAAGACTAAGCTATTTTCATGAGAAGAGGTTAGAAGCTGCTGCTCAGCATCAGTCCTCTACAACTTTCCTAGAGAATTGGGCCTTTAGAGAGGGACCAGCACTCAACTAACCTGCAAAACCACAACTCACATGTGCTGGAAGAGGTTGGATCCCARTGTTCCAGCTGCACCAGTGTTGATGGCCTCTGCACCCCTACTCTGAACCCCACTGATATCAGATGTCTACATGCCGATGAGCTTGGGGCCTTGCTGTCCTGCTACAGACTTTTGTTACTTATATTTCCATTTCTAAAAATGAATCTTTTTAGCTTTTAGGAAAGCAATGTGTCAATGGCATCTTTTTTTAACCTCTTTAAAATCAGAAGTATATTATTTTTAATACAATACATAATGTAGAAATTGCATGGAGGCTCTTGATGGCGAGGTTGCCAATCAGGCATTACACACTGRGAACAGGGAGCTCTGTGGGTTCATTGGGCCCAGAGCAACATACGCCAGAAACCAAACCAGTAGTTTTTCAAAGTTCACATGCTGATTGCAGAGAAAAAGCCCATTAAGGAGCAAATCGTTTAAGGCACAGCCTTGCTTCAAGCCCCAGGGAACTGGCTTTCTGTGACAGYGTGATGGAAGGGTTTCTTATTCATACTTGACTTTTCCCTACACAGCAGGCCTCATTGCTACCTGAGATTTACTCTATTGTGAAGTTCTCACTGGAAAAGAGGGGGWAAGGAGAATACTCACTACATCTGCCTTTTCTTCTCACAGGTGAAAGGATGTGCCCTTGTGCCCCTTCCTGCTCTGGGAGCATGTTTTGGAGCAAGGAAAGGGTACCTGGAGCCTGCTCTGAGTATTGCATGAGAAAGAGGAGGCTGCAACACTCACGTCACAGGAGCATGACTGCAGAGACACTTGCACCCACCCAAGAGTGTTTCTACTTTCCTTCCTGTCTTGGTGTGTAGAAAGTGTCCTCTTTCCAACYGCTCCATGCTGTGAAGCCACCAGGACTGTTATTTGCAGTTCCYAGCTACATTGGTCCTTTCTTGCTCCTTTTCCAGAGCAGTTCAGTTCTTCCCAAGTTTTGGAGAAGCAGAGGGGCAGTTTTCAGAGCTCAGGGGCTCTGCAGACCTTGGTGCATTGCAAGGCTCTGTGCAACTGCAAAATCACTCCAATGACTGCTCAGGCACAAGGCTAAATCATGGCCTTCACGAGGACTTGCTGTTTTCTCTTTTCCTCTGGCCTCTCCCTCATTTTGCACAACTCTTTGATGAGATGGTTAGTGGGTCTAATCATATTTTTTCTAATGACCTAAAACTTCCAATCACAGAAGGAGGCTTTGGGGTGTTTTGCACTG
Source organism: Eudromia elegans (assembly GCA_003342815.1). NCBI lineage: Eukaryota > Metazoa > Chordata > Aves > Tinamiformes > Tinamidae > Eudromia > Eudromia elegans. The sequence goes on from PTEX01000009.1 coordinate 3,971,712, forward strand.
GAGAGTCTTTTCTTTTCTAAAATATCTTTTATTAGAATTGTTATGCACAAACCAAAATTGCCTCCTGATTAAAACTTTGTRGGATTAATTTCTTTCCAGGCTGAATGAATTTAATAACATAAAGYATAAAAGTTTGTCTTTTTCATTGTTAGGAATTTCCTGTTATTTTYACCACTGCAGTGAAAGAGGATATCAGAAGAATTTTCTGCAAACATCTGGATTTCTAGGAAGTGAACAAACTGATTTTTGGTATGCAGAATGATAAATAAATGCAGAGGAACTTGCATAGATGTAAAAGAGAAATTTATGTTTCAATGGCTGAATAGCTGCACACTGACTAGAGTTTTCTGATTTCTATACATTGATTGAAATTTGACCCACATCCTTACAGGTAACTTAGATTGTTTGGATTTTCATATCTATTAAAGAACATTGGGCAAAACTCCAAGAGCTACTTGATCTTAGGAAAAGATGATAAATTTTAAATAGAAAGATGGGGGTCTTTTTCAATGGAAAGGGAGAGAAATGTGTGTTTCTTGCAGTCTACATGAAGAACTCGTGGCTGTGTTTTGAAATGGGTTGGGTATTTGACATTATCTCTCTGAAAAATTCCCCATTTCTGTGTTTTATACTGCTTCCAGCTAAGGCCACAGGGGACATGTCACGTGGAGARTAGGTGAGCAGTCATTGCAGAGCTGCCTGCGTTTTATGATGATTCCCAGCTGTTGTGCATTCTGGTGTGGCATTTTGTTAGACTCACAGATAAACACAACTTTCTTTGATTGACACGTTGACATTAGAGTATCCTTCGGTWCTAGAGCTCGCTACCAAACTGGGAAGTTCAAACATCATCCATAACGTCTTGGATCCAGTCTGTGCTCTGCAAAAATGTCCCAGTAGCCCTGATGCAAAATGCTGGTTTATGGGGTTGGGAAGCACTCGGACACTTGTTCTCAGAGGGTTCAGAGCCYGTTTCTTTCCTTTTCTTTTTAAAAATCTCTTTGCAGCCTGGCATAGCACACACGTACTTAATAATCTAGGCTTGTCTCTGTGTAAATAATTAATCAGAACGGGAAAATAATATAAATCCTAGCTATCATATTGCTATTAAAATTGCAGRAGCATTAGTGCATCCAATAAGTATTGTTTTTGTAATTAGATAACCTTCCYGGGCTGTACCAGCACTTAGAATAAAGAGCATATGACCATCTGCAAGGAGACACCCATGGCAGGCAGGAAGGAGCTTTCTGCTGTCTGGGAGGTGGGTTTCCTTGCAGAGGCTGAGCCCAGCAGGAAGAGGAGGCAATTTGTGCCTCTCCTGCACATTCCTGGGGGATTCTTTGGCTTGAGTCCTCTCTCTCAAGGGCTCCCCCAAGGTGAGGTGCTGGTTGGCCTAAGCCAGCTCGAGGTCAGAGTCAAGGCACAAGCAGGTACAAGTCAACCCATGCTGTGCCCCTCCAAGCTCCTGCTGGGTGACCACATCCTCTGCACTACCCCACCTGGGGCTGTTGCTCGTGCTAGGAGGTGGGCAGGTATCCAGAGCTGGTTAGGTCTTCACAGCCATGGACTCCCAGTGCATTTTCCACTGCTGTGCAGGGCCCCCCAGTGAGGATTTCCATTGCTGTGCTTGTGGGTGCCTGCCTTCAGCTCGAGGGAGGTGTCATCTCAGCTGGTTTTGGGCCAGGAGTAATAATTTCCTAAGTAGAATTGAGCAGCAGAGAAAAAATGTTGAGAATAGGTAGCTGAGCTGAATGACTTGGCACAGCTAAGCCCTTTTCCTGTCTTCTTGGCTTTTGCTGTTGACTGCAGAGCCTTCATTCTCCATAGACAGAACTACATAAGGTGGTACATGAGATCATGAGATTCCTGCCTATGATTTAAAACCCCACTCTGTCAGGGAAGATGGACAAAGGCTCATTACTCCCCTGGCTGTGTCATCTGCATCACTTCCTACAGATTGCCTCATGCTTATTAGCAGCATCTTAACATCGACAGGACATAAAGTCATAACTGTGATTTATTTCTTGCATAAATGATACATCCCTTTTGCTGAAACACTGATAAAAATCACATCAAGACAGTGCTGAATTTCTGTAAGAATGGCATATACCAATGGCAATACCAAGTAATTCATTTTTTCACTTGCGGTCTGACGTCTTAGTACTGATAGCAGACAACCAGGCTTTTGTATCTGGGTGCAAGACTGCAAAATAAATWATGCAGATAATTTATCCTATGGAAGAAGATGGGTGAGAGTTTYGCAACGTCTTCTCTAGGTAACTCGAGCTCTTTCCACAGTCATGTAAGGGAACTCTACCTAGCTATTTCCTGTGGAGACCTGGCTTTAAATTCTGTCTTACATTAGATCACAAAGGGAAAGGGAACTAACTCCCATCACCATTCTCATTACTGTGCTTTTTTCTTCTCTATATGGCAGAACTAACATATAGTTAGTGGAAAACAGAGTTTTAACTGCAAAAGTCCAGGACTAGTTTGGAATGGATGGTGTTTTACTGGACTGAGACATACGGATAGATGCCTCAGGAGTGGCCTATTTAGCATTCATCAGCTTTATGCATGTTAGTAGTCACTTCTGCTAAGACTTACTCTCATAAGTATGATTTTTTTCAGGGGAACTTAAACAGATTAAGTATCAATCCCATTAGATTTTAATGGGAACTGGACACTTTGCTTTATTAAGTTCCTTTGGAAATCTATCACTTAAAGATCGATCAGCTGAATAATTGAAATTGGGCTCTTAGTTACAAACAATCAGTAGAGGTTTGGGGCCTTTTTCCAAATGCCTAAATTATTCTTGAATGATTTGACATTTAAAATTTGAAATCGGCTTGGAAAATTGGACCCACAGTCATGAGCATCTGCAGATAAACGCRGTCAATTTGAGCTTTGTCTAGATGGGAAACGCCTGAGAAAGAAAGCAGGTGTGGTAAATAAAACAGCGACTGCTCTTGCTATAACACTAAGCTTGGCCTGGCATGGYCACTCGTCAGGATGTGTCTGTGCTGCCACTCATGTAAGACTGCAGTGTACCACTTAAAAAGGGGAAACCCTCCCAGGTCAAGGTTTGAAAGAGARGTGCTGCTGCTCTTGACAGCAAGTGTCTAGGTTTGTCTCCCAGCTGATGACCGAAGTGCTTGTTCTCCTGTCTGCAACAGAGCCAAAGGGAAAAGATGGACTGCACTCTATAGTTGTCTTTGTCTTTCTTTGAAGCATCTGATAGATAAAGCTGACTGGTCATCMACAAACAAGTTAAAGCTCTTCTATGGGAAGAGGGTGCAAAGTTGAAGATAAATTACCTGCAGCTGCTGCTGAGCTCAGTTGCTGGGCAGACCCTATCACAGGAATGTTCCTTACCAAGGTCCCAGTGGACAGCCCATATTGCACTGATAGCTCCTTGTTAGTGCTCTGCATTGCAAGCTCAGGGCTTTGGTCAGGTAATGCTGAATTTTTCTACAGGAGTGATGCATGGGGTCAGCTGCCCCTCTGGGGTGCAGGTTGCTCCCTTGTAAACCCCTTCTACTCTGTCACATTAGCCTCAGTTATTATATAGGAATAACTGCTGGATATGAACTATTACAAGAATTTAGCCTCTGTTCACATTAGCTCCTGAGCTGATTTTCAGCATGGAAATCAATACATACATATTTTTTGATTTGCTGTTAGTAAATATTTCCCAAATATTGAAACATAAAATAAAATGAATGGTACTATTGACTGAAGGTAGTATGATTGAATTACTCCTGCTCCAAGAAGCAATGAACTATGGTGTGCAATTTATTAAAGGTAAAATAGCCTAGCATCTGTTAATTTTAAATTACTACTATCTTTAATTGTATTGCATCTTTCCAAATTGCTGTCTTCAGACCCTTGGTTCCATAACTGAAAATTTTTATTTGTTTATGTCTTGATCTAGTGTCATTGATTTCTACTTCCTGAGGTTCTGTACCTTTTCTGTATTTTTCCACCTCTCTCTCCAAGATTGAGTACTTTTCAGCTGCTCATAAAAGGGGATTCTAAAACACACATTTTTTAAAAAAATATATTATTTATTTATAGTTAATACCTCACAAAACCAAAGGAAACCCTAAGCAAAACATATGCTGTGAATTAGGTGTTAGTGGCTACACCTGTGACTCAATGGCTACACCTGTGACTCATTGGTAACGTGTGTTGTTAGTTTGGGTTTTGCTCTGGTAATTTACAGTTACTTAAATGGAGATTACAGGGCTGAGTGGAAGCAAGAGAAAATGGTTATTGAGAGATGCAGGTAAGTGGTATGTTGATAGTTTATTAATTTTTCCTGTGTTTTTCAGAGGTATATTTGAGTGCTTGTTGATTAAGATTTCTGCTACAGCCCTTGTTCTGTAATCGGAGATGTTTCCATTATCCCTTTCCTTCAAGGGATTTTCTTGGCTTCAGAGTACTTCTCTGTGGGCTCTGTGGTTTCTGCTCAATCTCCTATTTGTAGGATGGGTGTTTCAGCAATGCCTTAATGCTGCAGGTATGTGAGAGTGTGGTCTGTGAAAGCTCGTAAGTGGAAGGGCAGCTTAAGGTTCTTGTTAACTAATGTTTGTGTATGACTCCTAAAGTAGCTTTTTCCTTCCCCATAAATTGGTTAGCAGTGAGGGTAGAGATTAGAGAGTATCTTCTAGCATACGTGGAGAAAGCACCCTGTTTTTCTCTGTGTAAGTTCTAGTTCTTCATGCAGCTAAGGACACCTGAGAAGGGTGGTACTGGCTTGAAGTTGTCCCTGGTGGAGTTAGGAGGACCAGTTGAGCCTAAAGAGAATGGTTTTAAGGGAAGTTTTATTGTATTAGGAGTGCCATGGCAGTAGAGGTGCTGTGAAGTACTTGGTGATTAGGGCAACCTAGAGCAGCCCTGCATTGATCTCCCTGGAGATTCCCCTGTGTGTGTGTGGGTATATATATGTATAGTTCATATATATGCATATGCCTGGTCTGTTTACCCAAGAGTATGCCTTGGAGACAACATGGTCCATAGCTAGAAGCTCTATCCCAGGATAAATTGCTGCTTCTGGATGTAGAGCAAGGGCAAGACACTCTGCAGAACCTGACCTGGTCCTGGATACGTCCTTAGGATGTTTATCTGTCGGGTCTCCATCTGCTCTTATTCGAAGAAGGTTGTGGGTGTCTCTCTTAAGTGAGCATGCAGAAATGCTTGTGTGCTGACCCTGGGTTGGTGGCTGCATGTAGCCAGCAGCTGGTGTCAGTGCCTCGGGGTGAGCTGGCAGGGGAAAGCCCCTTTGGGCAGCGCTTGCATTGGAGAGCAGGGCGTGCAGGGCCCTCGCTGTGCAAGCAGCGAGTCGTTACGGACATGCTGGTCAACGGGGCATCCACGTGTAGCACTGAGCACTTTCTGCCTGTTCGTGGTACTGTGTGACCATGTGGGCAGGGACTCGGGGCATCTGCCCAGTCTGCAGTGGAGTTAACGTGTATGCTGAGGCTAAAATTGGCTTAAGGAACCTGGCATACGGCAGAGAGGTGGGTCTGGGACATGGGACATGACTGAGGCTTTTCTTGAGAGGAAAAAATCCATCTCAGATGATGTTCCTAGGGACAAGTTATGAAAACAGACAGCAGGTTTGGTCTTAACTTGGCTGCTCCCATGAAACAACGGCTTTGTTCAGAGAACAACAGATTTTGGTGCTTGGGAACCTGAATTAAAGTCAGTCTATATGTTTATGCCATTTGGAGGGTGGGTGGTCTAAGAGTGCATGTACCTGTTCAGTGTTGGGACTTTGGCATTGTAAAAAATTGATACAGCAGTGATGGTATCTGATCAGGGTTGCGCCTTTTGTGTGTTTGTGAACGAAGCACCATTTTCCTGACAAGTTTATTGTACTTGAACCTCTCTCCTCATACACCTCTTTCCCCTGTACAGTGCAACTAGTTCTCTACTGTGGTACAGAGAATTGCTTTCTTGTTTTAAATCTGTTTGAAAATGTCAAAGTTCAGACTTTGGAGAGAGAGAAATCTGGGTGCTAAAAGCAAGAATGTTCTTTTTAATTAGAGTTTTCCCCTCAAGCAGTGAGAAACCRTTATGTTTTTATTCTTCCTCTGTACTTGTTCCAAAACCTTTTACATGACCACACTAAAAGGTAAGTGCAAATGAGTAAGCAGATAAAGGAGTAAAGCAGATTTAAAAAAAAATAAATCCAAATGTGGCTATTTTGTATTTATGAAATAACTGACACTTAAACTATGCTACTCTTTCTAGAGGCAAGATATTTGAAAAAGCCTCTGTCCCTAGCAGATTGTAGTGGCCTGGTGTGTGTGTGAAACCAGGAAATGTAAAAAGGTGTTGAACAACCAGTGCTCTGGGTAGTGTGATGCGAGAGGTGACGTGATGCTGGGGGAGGCTGAAGGGAGATGCTGAGATGCAGCTTGTGCACGCCCCGGCCTGCCTGGTGCAGCTGCAGCTCCTCACCAGCACATCCCCCTGCCACAGTCCAGCTGGACCAGGCCTTGGGGTCCCACCAGCACTGAGTTCCATAACACGTGCTATGGGAAATACAGGCAGAGTCAAACCCTGAAGGGTTTTGGCTGAACTGCCTGGCTTGCAGGCAATCCAGCACTGCTTGTAAGAGAACTTGATTTCCAGGCTCCTGCTGCTGACATGGCACTTTTGACATAGTCTGTATCCTGGCCGACTGCTTGCAGAGTGGGAATGGCTTGGGTTTTGTGAGGTCTGGGATGTGCTTGTTCTCAGGCTGCTTGCTGGAGTGCTATACCCCTGTAGGGCTTGCTTGCCTTCCCCTGTGCCAAGCCCAACCTCTGTGTTTGCATAAAAGCTTCTCAATGTGCTTCTGTAGCATCAAGAAGTCATTTGTTAATTATTTTGGCTTATTGGTGAGCAGGCTAAATACTTTAATGATCGTATTCAATTTGGGGAATGAAAAAGTTAAGTTTCTGGTATAATTTAAGCTTTTGGCATATGAAATGGAGACTGTGGGAAGGAGGGAGAAGACAAGATCCTGCCCTATGTTGTCATTCCCTCTGGCGTGGGCCTGGAGGCACCGGGTTGATGCCTACCAGGGGCCTGTGTGAACCCACATGCTGAAGCTCGACTCTTGTTGCACAGTTGTGCAGTCCCTTCCCCAGATACATTCTCTCTGCCTGAGCCCTGAAGTCCCAGAGAAGTAACATCCTGAGGAAATGAAGAACAAATGGAGCTTTTCCCTATATTCATCAAATCCAGCCATTCCTATAGCTGCCCCATGAGCTGTATGCCCCCAGCAGTGCCCATATGTAAGTGCAAGATAGAGTACTTGAACACAGGCACCTGCAGATATGACTCTGCATAAATTATATTTATGTATTACATGAACAAACACATCAGCCAACGTGTGAAACTTTGACAAGCACGAAGTTTTGAGATAATGTGGAGGGAGTAAAAAAATCTCACCTTCTCGGGCTTATGTTTTTCCTGATAAGTATTCTTGCTGTGCCTGTTATAAAGGAGAATGTTACTTGATGCAAGGTACCAAAATGGGACAGTGTTATTGTGGAGAGGAGAGCGCTTCATTTGCCCTGTTCCATCTTTGTCACAAGGTTAATCTCTGCCTAGGAGAGTGAGAGGAAAGGCCTGCTTTCAAATGCATCTGGGGCTCTAATTTATTTATTAAAGCTTGTGTTTTAATGTAGGGTGATATATGGCTTCATCTCTGGCTTTTTGTGGGGCTTGTAAACTTCACATTGGGAGCGATGCTTCCTGTTAAATTATTCTGCAAATTCTGTATCCAAAAAGGAGGAGGATGTGAAAACTTGTCATTCCCTTAATTTTTAATGTACTGGGCAGTGAGATTTTAAATTTGTGGGAGATTATTTGACTGGAGGGTACTTATTTTACTCCAACCAGAAACTGAGCAAGTTTGGATTTGGGAATGCTGCCTCTGCATGAGGAGGACCTGCAGATGGGCCTCGAGGGACCAGAGGGTGTGTGCACACTGATGCTTAGTGTCCACTTCAGCCTGTGGGATGTGTTCAGTCCTTGAAGTGCTTCTGGATCCTGGAGTTTATACTTAGCCTCTCCCAGATTTCCCTGTGGTTACTACAAACAGTTGAGAGACCTCTCGTGGGGTGTGGTAGCTGCTATTCCCGTGTGCAGTGAAGTTAAAATCCTCTCATTAGAGCAATGTCCAGAAGAGTTACGCTGTGACTGTTTTGGACTCGTGATTTGAACGACAGATGCATCTTGCATCCAGAAGCCTGCATGTATCTGCAATCAAATTTTACTTTGTACCTAGAACTCGGGAGGATGAAAGAGACCATGAGGAGAGTGATTTAATGGAGGCCTGAAAGTCTAACAGAAGAAAACAGACTTTTTTTTTCCTCCCTCTTGCTGGTTCATTAAGCCTAGTTTATTTACTTTAAGGGTTGTGTATTTATTCCCCCCACAAGGGATGGAGTGAGGGAGGGCAGAGCACAGAAAAGGAACATTTTGATAGCAGTTACTATCTGTCTGGGTGCCAGCATTCTTCAGGGAAAATCTGAACTGGCATGCTTGTTTCAATCTTGAATAATAATAATGAGGTGCAAGGTGGACAGATGGGTGATGGATGATTTCTGCAAGGCTTAAAGAACTTCTCCCCCACCCCTCAAGTTGAATTCAAACAAAGATTCTCAGCTGGAAAAAAAATCCACATTCTTTCATTGAGATGGTCTTTTCTGAACCAGCTTGAAGAAAACAGTTGGGTTATTTACAGTAATTGCAACTCTAGGCATTGCTGTCCTGCACGAGTGGGCCTGGCTTGTCTTGTCCCGCAGGCGGTACAATGTGGAGCAGCGGGTGCTCACACGAGGTGCTCTCCCCTAGTGGCACTGCTTTCGTTGTCTGTTCTGTTTCATAATGAACCATTTGAGCTTGGAAATATGTCTTGGGCTGTGGATGGCTGTGCAATAGCAAGTGGAAATGTTAATCTCTGTTATTTTGACAGGGACTACTTGTGTGGGTGTTTATTGTTGGTTCCTATTTTCCAGCATGCTGGCAGCTCTCTTGGTTATGTAGCATAAATGTCCAGATTTTATGGGCTGGATTCCTTGAGCAAACCTGAAGTGATTAGAGATGATTCCTGGGTAGGGCTGGATCTTTTCTGTGACACTAAAATCACAAAAGCTCCCCTTACTGTTCTTGTGCTGGTCTGGGTATGTGTTCCTGCAGTTCCCTAGAGAAATCAGAATTTTCTGGCTGCTCATTGCCAGGGCAAGGGGGAGCAGTGATGTGTCAGGGCAGCAGAGCCCTGGAGAGTGGGTGCTGCCAAAGGTACTGTCTGTTTGGGTTGTTTTGCTGGGATATGCTTAAACTGTACTGGTGTTTTTTCCCCCTGGATAGAGATGCTTGAGTGTTCGCTACTGTGCTGCAGGTTTGCGTGAGTCAAGAACAGGTTAAATTGATGAAAACTGATGGTCTAAATAGAGAATTTGGCCTAAATAGAGAACAACTTTCTACAGAGGGCCTGCCAAAGACTCAGCCCTGGTCTTTGGACTCAGCTGCAGCCCAGGGCCCAGGTGTTTCCCTCTGCCATGCTTGCAAGAGGTCTCAACCCTACATGGTGCAGGTGGTAAGGGTGGGAACTTCCCATTTGTCAAGAAGCAGCAAACGTGCTCGCTGTAAGCCAGGCAGCACAGGAGTGCCCCTCTAGGGAGGGGAACTTTCTTTTTCCGATGTATTTGTGTAGCCCTACCACAAAGAGGCTTTGCTTGAAATAGGGACCCCTAACTGTAATGTGGGAGCTTCATCAAGTGCTTTCTGCCCACTCCTGAAGCATGCATTGATGTCATGGTGGGAGACTCGGGCTTGTCTCCATCCCATGGTGGTGATTCCTGCCACCTCCAACCCTGAGGCTGCCAGATCTCAAAAATACCTGAGCTCTAGGTGGCTCTTCTGAACTGCTGTGCTTAATGCAAGCTGTGTAAGAACTTCTAATCTTTCAATTAAAAAACCATTTATAGGACAGGCTGTCTTGTCTGCCCTGCCTTGATAAGGAGGGAAAGCAACTTGCTGTCAAGTCAGAGCTGCTTCTCACACACACAGGTCTGGTGTACCGAAAGCAGACAGAAATGCAGAAAGAAATCCTCCCATCAGTTTCATCTCTATATTGGAAAATATCTTGTCTGACAGTGAGGTGTTTGAAGACAGGCATTTCCAACCTGTAGAGCTTGCCTAGACCTGGCAACATCCCACTGCTATTGCCTGAGGTCTTTCCTGTGCTCACCCATGGAGCCTTACGGGCTTAAATTCCCTCTCTGCTCTTGCTTATTGAAATATGGAAAAGAAAACAAAAAGCAGACCTTAAGCAAGCAGGTATGGCTGTTAATCCCAAACACATCAGTGTTTAGGCATCAAGGCTTAATCATCCACTATTTATTTCCACTGCTGGGAGAATATGATGTTTAAGTTGATGGTAACAGAAGAATTCCTGCAAGTGTTTCTCCACTTGTAAACACTCAGGGTAAAGAGAAGTAACTGCCTTAGGTTTAAATAAAAAACTTGACTTGGACTCCTGGGTTACTCATCAGGAATTCCTATTACTTAAGCAATGTTTCTAATCAGCTGAAATAACAAGTGCTCTACCAGAGGATTACTTTGGGAAATGAGTATTACATTTGATTATAACACTTATTTCACACTTATTAAAGCCCAGCCAAACAAGGTGTCCAAGAACGCCTTCTATTCTGAAGTGTTTGGGTGGGCAGTTATCCTTTAAGGAAGACTTTTCTGTATGAAGTGAAGGCATTGGTATGCCTTGATGAAAAGAAGGGTGTGCAGACATTAAAGCAGCCTTTCTTCCTAGGAAGGCCTGCATGTGCACACACATGTTTCTGTATATAAATTTAATGTGGGAACTGCTTTAACTGTAAAGAGATCCAACCTTGCATGCCACATAAGCCTGTTAATTGGCTTTTATTTGGTAAACGGCAGTATTCATCTGAATGTTTGCCCTGTGCAGTAGGAGGTTTGCTGAGCATTTTGACAGGTGCAAGGTCRATCTGAATATAAAGTTATTCTGAAGCACCATCAAATGACTGTGGTAATGCTACTGGTGATTGTAGCTGTGCAGAGTTCAGCCCTGCAGAGGTGTGTGGATGTGGTCAGGTTACAGCTTATCAGCTGAACCTCAGCCCACACATGTACTCTTTGCTGTGGTTGTTAATGTGAATCCATATCTCAGGACAAAGTGATCGAGGGTTGAGATGTTGACCTACCTACACAGTGTGGTTCTTCATAGCTCCTTTATAAGCCTAACTGGTGAGATGCTGTCCATAGGGTGTTACTTGATAGTAAGGAATCTGCTCCTCAAAGGTTATGAGCTGAGGGAAGAAACCTACAGCAGGGTGGTCTCCTTCTGTACCAGTGCTGAGCTGAACTGTAGGCATTAATCTATTATGCCAATTAAATGCTTAGAGAAGGTGAAGTGTTATGTAAGTGCCAGGTGTAGTGGGAAGCCTGGGTCGCTGAAATGCCAAAGGTGCCAGCTGACGGAYGGGAGATTAAATAGAGGTCTTGAGTGCAACTGCTCATTAACGATTCTGTAACAGTTTTTATGAGAGGAAATTCCCTGGGGATTGAAGGTGAACTCCTGATGAGGAGCTGAACTTCTATTTTTTTCCCTCTTCCTCTTTTTTGTCTTTTTCCCACCTCAGTGGAAATGAGGTGCACTGCTGAAAACCACTTCCATGTTTTTCTGATAATCCATGAGCTATTAAAAACACTAACCTGAGGTTAATAGATGGTAAAACAATAATAATGGATTCGGTCAACAATAAGTTCCTGTCCTATAGCTTCCTCTGGCTGTGGTGCCCCACTCCAAGGTGGGAGGCTGAGCTAGCTTCTGGGCTGTACCACGGTCTGCCACGAGCTCAGCTTTGGAGAACTGAGCCCACCATCACCAGGCAGGAAAGGGTCTCAAAGAAGTTTCCATCTTCTAGGCTAGTCCTCAGAGCACCAGGCTTGCAGGCAGGCCAGTCCCAAGGCTCTGCAAGTGGGGATGTCCAAAGCCCATGTTTGTGCAGGGTAGGAAGGGGATGAAAAGGTGCTTCTGCTGCAGCTTGATGTGGCTGAGTCCGTAAGGATGAGCAGGACTATTGCAATGCAATGCCTGCCTGTGAGACACCTCACAGCCCCCTAACCCAACCTCGGGACAGGGGCTGCTTTACCCATGGGGCTGCTTCACAACAGGGCGATGTGCCCCCATCGTGGGTGGGGAGSAGCTGGTCTCAGCAATGCGTGTCCGGCGCACTGCTCCCTCCGGCGCCCCGTTCCCGAGGCGTCATGGCTTTCCCGGTTCGGTGTGTGGGGAGAGCAGGCGGCGGTGCCCGTCATCCCCGGCGCGCGCTGCCTGCGTGCCAGCTCGCGTCCCGAGGAGCTGCAAAGTGGCACCCGCGCTCGCTGTCTCACAGCAGGCGTGTTTTGCATTTACTGACACATGGGGAGTGACTGACTAATACTAACATGAAAACAATTCTGACAGAACAAGGGCTTGATGCAGGGGGAAGAAAAAATATCCAGGAAAACAGAGCGTGTTCAGCATATGCTATTGCTTTCAGCAGTTCAATAAATATTTATTGTATTTCTTATAATTGAGGCTTCTCCAGTGTAAACCTAAGTAAAAGAGAGGATAAGGAGAAGTTTAGGAGGATAGATTTTTYTTTTYCYTTWAAAAAAAAGRTTAAATAAAACAAGATCCACCCCTTCCAAGCACACCAGCAGAGGTTTCTCACTGTATAAATGAGAAAATATTCCAAAAGAGGTTTCTCCCAGCCTTGCAGATAAGGAAAGAACAACAATGAAAAAAGTGGAGGAAATGCAGCCCACACAGTCTTCTCTCCCCATTGATTTGGGGCTTGGGAGTAGGGAGAGCCTTCATCCAGCAAATCTTGCTATTATATGATATCTCTCATCATCAGAGGTTTTAAACACTTAAGAAATGGTTAGGAAAAGGCAATAACTGAAGCTATAGTAGCAAAGTCTGAACCCATTAAAGACAAGATGGTAGAAAAGATATCAGTTACACTGGGGGAAGCATCTAAAAATCCATAGGTCTCTTGATGTTGGGGTTTTCTGCTGGACAGCTTTTCCCTGGTCATCCTGCTTTCATTTCYGTAGCAGCCTGTTKGRCTCCATTTCCCTGCCCTCCCCRCYTTGTTTGCACTGGCTGAGCTGTTARGATCTTGCACCTTGGATTTAACTGGAGTCTTCAGACTGTTTAGAATTTGTCATTTTTTTTAATGCTGCTTTTTGGCAGAAGCATCTATGTTCTGTGACATTTTCCTTTAATTTAGAGCCACTTTGGAACATCTGTAAATGGTCATGAGAKATAATTAAAAACAATTAAAATTCTTATCTCTATCTTTCCCAATCCCCACCCTCCAATGGACCTTTTTACATTGAATCAGAGAATTTTCTTCCCCCYGATACATTTTTCAGGCACTGACATCTGGAGACATTCATCAAAGAGTAACTTGTACTGGAACCCAAAAATCCATTAATGAAGCTGGAACTATTTGCATGGTAGAAATTATACTTAATAACCTTTAAGGGGGAAACTTGTGTGATTGATGTAGAATACAATTGCAGTTAATGGTCATGGTGCAAGGATGTTAAGCCTGGTGTGTGTTTTATGAATCACCCTTCAATTGCTGACGTGCAGTGGCCAGGCCTCCTTCCCAGGGGCTGGCAACCAGAGGACAGGGCTCTCCCAATGTCCCTGCTGAGGGTTGTAACCTGCAGTGCGTGGTTGTATCCACCACCAGCCTAGTGGAGAGTGGTGGGGAGCCTAAAGCACAGCAGAGAGGGATGGATTCCCTGTGCCTGAGGTCTTCAGTGAGCCTTGTAGGAATGCTATTGCATTTCTTAGTTTTTGGTGGTGTGGGGGGAAAAACACTTGCAGAAAAATTCATGTCAGAAAGGAGATAGAAAAAAGTTTTGCTTTACAGCAGAGCTTGGTGTGCGGCTGCTTTGGCATCCCTCCCTACTGGCACAGGGAGACTCYAGGAGGAGCATGGTTGTCTCTGGGGGCTGTGGAGGTGATGGACTCTGCTTGGAGAGTTCGGATGCATCACGAGTGGCTCAGCCCCATGGGAGCAGGTTAATGGAGCCGCTGAGTAAGTTCCTGGAAAGAGGAAATATGCACAGCTGCCCCCGATGCCAGTTGTGCCCCTTGTAGGGGAGCTGGATGGGCTAAGTCAGGGCTAGCTATCAAAATAAATGATTTTGTATTAGTGCAGGAGAGAGAGCTACAAAGTGAACTCTGTGGTGGTGTTCTGACCCATAATCTGGCATGTGGTTGGGCTCCTCCTCCCACAGCTGCTTTCCTGCCTCGGTCCCAGCAGGAGCCACATGAGGAGCTGAAGCTGAACCTATTCCAGCTCCCAGCTAGGGAAGGGCAGGACCCAGCATGTAACCAAGTGACGAGAGCATAACTTGGAACGTCTCTAATGCAATTGTATCTGTGCCTGTGACATCAAGGGAGCAGGTAGCACTGGATTTGTACTATAGTTCGATTTCTCGTGCTGAAAGAGGTGTTTTTTCTGCAATTCGGACTTCTTACGTCCTGAGCCTGGTGCCAGCTCTGTGATATGAGCATCCAAGAAGGATGGGGACCACAGAGATCTTCCACATAGCCCTCAAGTGCTGTCTTAGGACAGATAATTACTTTCTAAAGTAATTATATTGCCACAGAGCTACCTCCTTCTCATCTTATTTCATCTTTCCTCGTATGAGTCTTTTGTTCTTAGGCGTTGCCTGTTGTGTTTTCATTCTCCCACGCTTSAGTTGTAGCCTCAGGCAAAACAAAAAGAATAAGGATATTCTAATTCAGTGTAAAAGTATAGTAATGTCTCCTGTGMTGTAGCAAGGGCTGAGCATTGGGCAAGGAAGATGGATATTTCAGAATCTGAAGGTATTAGGAAMAGTGAGGAGAAAGATCAGGTTCCTCTGTGCAGGTTTGCCTCTTGCATGATAAAGTTGGAGATTCAATCCCCTCTGTTCTGGATGGAGAAAAACGAGTTCTTCTTGCTTTAAGTCTGGAAAGCAAAAGTAGTTGTGAAAAAGATCATGCTCCCCAAGCTGGTCTGAAGAGCAGAATGATCTGGAATGGAGGGATCCACCAGCACAAGATGCTTCTGCATCTTAACACCCCTTGTGACAGGGCCATGGGGTGCTCAGGACGAGCTACAGCCCTGCCAAGGAAGGGCATGGGGACTTGTCTCTGCCCATGGTCTCAGCACTGCACCAAGGCGGTGTGTAGGAGGACACAAAGTTCTTTATTCCTCTAAGGATTTCCGATTACTGAGTTTGTTTTTTTGTTTTTAAAGAATCAAAGTTGCTAAGCTGATTTTTTGTTCAGATGTCTAACTGATAGTAGTAGTGACAGCAGAGGAAATCAAAGGAGGGAATTRTTGTCCGTGCATCTCGGTTAGTCATTCTTGTGACTGCTTCTATTTGTAAGAACATTTCTGTTCCTTAAAGCCACACTTAACATAAACAAAACCTTCTTGGCAGGTGGGCTCTGTGCTGGTACTTTGGATTTCTGGATTTCTCTGACAGATGGACTTTTTTGTCCCTTTTAAATCTGGGGCTTTGCACTCGCATTCTGTTTTCAGCTGCCTTTTCATTTATTACTCATCAAAGGAAAGCACCATGAAGTAGAGGAAAAGTGTATTTTCCACTGTTATCTTCCAGGYAAAAGAGACTTAAATTAAGGCCTTCCATCTGTACTTTATGAGTTTGGGCTCACCATATATGTTTCTTGCAAGCTTGATTTCTTTTAACTAGTGTGGTTTGCTATTGGATGCAGTGCAGAGGATTCCTTGTATCAAAGGTTTTGCTGTGAGAAATTATCACTGTCCGTGTGCTAGAGCACTTTGACTTTACATCTGKGTAGATGGTGACCTTGTTACCAAACTCAGGCAGATAGAAAATGATCTTTTCTACGGTCTTTACCTGTAGTATAACGTGGTAGAGCATCCTGGTACTGAGTAGCCTGAGCRTGCAAAACAAGTGTTTGAGGGGAAGAGTTCTTACTGCCTGATAGTGCATGCACCAGCGCTGCTCTGTTATAACTGGGCTGCAGACGTGCTCATGGCTGGGCTTGTCCACCTTGGGTTAACGTGTGGCCCRGGGGAACCCTTGACATCCAGGTGCTTTGTGATTGGGGGGGTTTTGGATGTGACGTCTGGGGGAGGACCTGGCAGCCGCGGGAAGCGGGCTGTGCCCGCAGGCACGTTGGAGCAGTGGGAAGGGAGGAGGCTCCTCCACCGGCAGCTCYGGGCCATGAGCTGCCCACACCTGGGACCTCCAACGCGAGCGGAGGTCAGCGGCGAGCCACAGGGCAGCCGTGCCCGGGAGGCAGGACCAGCCTTGCGCCCCCTCCACGCTGGTCTGTTAGAAACGCCCCCAGCGTGGCTGACCTGGAGTGCAGGTCTCTGAGAAAGCAAATCAGTTCACCTGCCGGCAGCCGCGACCTGGAAGATGAGGTGCAGGGTGCCTAAATCAAGATCCCATTCAGAGCTCTGCGTGTGCGCGTGATTGTTCTTTGTCTTACCCCGTCCTTGTGCGAGGATGTTTAGAGGATGTTAATGACTCGTCTTTTGTTCAGGAAGATCCCTGAGCAAATCACAGGCTGTATGCGGCATGATAATTCCAGCCGGCARCAGGAGATGTGCCTGGACCGGTGTGAGGAACATTTCATTTGTATTTCAGTGTCATTGTGTGATAGTAAAAATAATTTAGCAACCATTTACATTGCATTTTTTTATTTTTTTAACTGAGTGAAAGTTTGAGCTTTGACAACCTTTGGTTTTAGGCTGATCCAGCTGGATAGCTTTAGCCTACGAGGTCTGAAGGGATCCTGGGCAGAAAGAGCGAGGTGGATTGAGTGCCGTGATTTCCACAAAACAAATCTCACAGCCACAGATAATTGAATAGATCTTTTCTGTGCTTCTCAGTTCTGTGAGCTCTAGAGACACACTTTAAAGTGCTTCATTTTACCCCCAATTAACTTAATTCATCTTGTCTCCAGCTCTTGTGAATGGAAACCCTGTCAAACTAGTTGTCTGTAGTTTGTTTTTTTCTTTTCTCCTTTTTTTTTTTTAAAAAAAAAAGGCAAGAATGTGAGGTTCACACTGATTGCACCAAATTCTTTAAAATAAGAGCATTTGAGTGAACTATTAAATTTTCACCTCTATGGAAATAAGGCTCTGTGTGCAAAGTGGAGAGCCTGACAAGTGATTATTACTTTCCGTGCAATGTAATGGCCTTGAAGTACTACACGAAGTGGCGGGGGGGCTGGGGTGGGGGAATCGCTTCAGCTCATTCACTTGTTAGGGTCTAATGAGTCATATTAAATGCTCCTACCAGAAAATCAGCATTGTGGGGGCAAGTTGCTRTCATCCCATCTTACAGTAAGACCAGGACCTATTAAATATATAACAGTCCTCTTCCTGTATAAAACTTGCTTTGGAGGGATGACAGGGGCAAGAAGCCAATTTCTGTGAKTCTGAATATAGTCCAAATAATGCTGGTTTGTGTGGAGAGGCTCCACTTTGCCTAAAGGGGATAGGTCACATGCTGCATTTTTTTCCTCTTTTCTTCCTTTTCCCATCTCAAGACACAGAGCTGCCACTTTGGCCAGACCTCTGACTACTGCACTGAAGGGAGAGYGAGACAATGTAAAATAAAGGCATGAATAATGCTGAGACAAAGCAAGGTATTTCAGATGCACAAGTTTCTTGGGGAAGGAGTTAAAGTAGAGAGAGAACCAATTTTCCTGGGTTTCTTCTTGGACACAGACATTGATGTATAGCACTCAGGGCAGTATTGCAGTGTGGAAGCCCAAATGTGCTAAAATGGGTGGCAGAGTATAAGCCAAGTGAAAAGTGAAGAACCACTGGGCTGGCTACAGGAGTTCCCCTTGCATTTCATGGGGAGCTTTGCCAGCAAGGTCATGAGCAAGAAGTTATTCTTGCTGCTTTGTTACTCTATTTAATCTGGCAATAAAGTATCCCATATAACTAGAGCACTTATTACTGCCTGCCCACCTAAAACCGCAGTGCAACAAGAGAGCACCTAATAGCCAATGTGTTATCCCCATGGAAGGAAATGATCCATTAGCAAAATTCTATAAACTGGCAGGCAGGAGGGCAGCTAAGCATTTTGACCCCATTAGCCTGGAGATAGGAAACCTGGTAATCCCAAATGAGATTGCCTCAGAGATAAGTTTAATTACTGAAAATGCTAGAAAGGCAGAACGCCTGCAGAAGTCTCCTCTCTTCAGAAAGAAAAGGAAGCAGAGTGGTAGTCTAGTGGTTAGAAAAGGGGGTCAGGGAGCCTCGCAACCAGCCCAGCTCACTCTTGTATGATACAAACATGTAAACTACACCAGCTGTCTGCAAGAGGTAATGGGATGYCCTGGTGGATATTGTGGCTGCATCCCTGTTTCTTTCCCATGCTTTTCTCCATCTTCATGATGCTCAGTTTGGAAACGATATGTCTGTGGAGGCATCCATGTCCCATCTATTCCTTACTGAGAGAAGGATATAGGTATGTCCTGGCCGTGAGGACCCATGTAATGCACATAGAGAAGGTAATTTCCTGGGCACAAGAACTTCATATTGCCGTTATACATGGCTGCCTTAAGAAGTCATGGAAGTCCTGTGGCATGAGGTGGAAACCTCTTTGGAAGCAAAGGATTTTTCCATAGGAAGCTTTAATGCAAACTGTATTCTCACTTTATGAATTCAACCAAGCATCCGAGTGGGGATGTGAAATGCTAACAATACAGATTCTTTGTGGCGTGAATTTCTGGTGGAGTTYTCTGTGGTGTTCCTTAGATGGTGCTTTGGGAATGAAGATCTGCAATGTGAACCTGGCTTGCTGCAGCTGGGTTATGGAGACTACAGTCTCAAATAACAAAGTCATGCCAGCTAAGTTCTGCATCCTTAGATCTGTTTCGGTATTTGGGAGCAGTGGAGAGTAGCTCAGCCACACATTTAAGTTGGAAATCAATCATGGGGAAGGGGAAAAAAAGAAAAAGTGCTAACTGATAGAGTGGTGGACCTGCAGCAGGTGCAGCACCCACTATAGTGGTGAGGAGGGAGATGTTAGGAGGTCTCGAGGAAAGAGCTGCTGCAGCCAAGCCAAGGGAAGGCTRTGCCCTGGTGTGGCTGCAGATGGGCTGATGAACCGAGGCAAGCGACCCTGCTGAGCGCAACGGGCTGCGTGTTCTGTGGTTCCTCGTCTCCCGCACGCCGTCCGAACGCCTCCAGCAAGTCTGAGGCTTCAGCAGACCAGATGTGAGAATTTCATTTTCATGCACTGACACCGAGCCCAGGGTCATTGCTAATATCTTGAAGAAGTAACAAGCAGTCGTGTAAATATGTGTCCCCCAGCCGTCTGCTTCTGTTAGGCAGTGCTGGGTGTTTTATCACAAATTAATCATGCATTCTGACAGKAGCTGGAGTGGCATTTTCTGCTGAAGTTATCCCTTTAATTAAATGTAGATGCTCCATCTTCAGGCTGACAGTCTCTGGACACCTGTTTAATTTTTTAATTGGGGCCAATGGTTTGCCTGTTGATGGCGCTTTCCCCCCCTCCCCGTTCCCACATGCGTTGGCGTGACGGTGCCGGCGGAGCCGCGGGTGTCGAGCGGGCCGGGCCGGGCTGACAGCGAAGGTCACCGCGGCGGAGAGCTCGTGGCCTTGAACCGAGGAGGCTGCTGGTGCCGCTAAATGCGGGTTGACAGGAGTGGCCGGGGGACAGTCCTGCTCTCCTGTAGGAAGCGTTTAATTACTGCTTGGTGTTCAGGGGAGATGCCCGCAGCTTGCTGCACTTGGATGTCGCTAATTCGTGATGTGGCTGATCAGTTTTCCTCCACCTAGCCTGCTTGAAACGTGTTTGAGAGAGGTTTCTGTGGGGGATTTGGAGCATTAAATGGCTCTTTTGATCCTCTTAGAATATCAAAACAGAGTGGGTGAGCTGTTCCTATGGGAATTTAAGTACATCTGCCCTTCCTCTCTGTAACTTTGCGGGGCTGGTTTGGAAATAGTGTCTTGCTTGGTGATTCTATTCTGAATCAAGTCAGAATCAAGTGTTTGTTTCTTTCTTTTAAATGGATTTTTTTTTTTTTTTCCGTATCCACAGCGCTTTCTTGGGGTCAAGAATGTCCCCCCCATCACTTTTTTTTTTCTTTCTTATAATATGCTTTTCTAGCTAAGGCTCTTGAGGGTCTCGTAATACTTATGCTATGCAGCAATTCAGACTAGGTTTTCTATAGGCTTTCTACAGGGTTTTTCATACTAACTATAGGAGACGGTTGCTGGAAGAATCCCCATGTAAAGAGACTGGAGGATATTCATAGATTGCCAGATAGCTTTAAAGATATGGTTCTTCATGTAGCATATCATTTTTAGGTGCTTCGATTCAGTATGGGGAAGGAGAGAGGGGAAAAAACACCCTCTTTCTGCTCACTCTGCACCTGTTTCTGCAGATCAATTTGCAAGGTAACAGCTGTCAGATGGCTTTTTCTGGAAATGAGGCCTGGAATAATATCCCATTTATTCAATTGACCTAGGTCAGGATATGCCGGGGCTGTTGTTATAGTTCATCCACTTTGCTGCTTTTGCACCCTGTTGCTGCTGATGACTCAGGCCGCAGCAGGAAATMTTTTCTTGCATGATGTAGCTTCCCTGGTGGTGTTATGATATAAGAATTGTGCATAATCATCCCTAAATATCCCATTTGTGGGAGTCTTCCAGCGACAATCCCCCACGATACTGCATCACAGCTGCATCAATGTCCCTTGTGCCAGGATSCCCTGCATTGATCCGGAATCACTTTAATATGGTGCCACTTTCCTGTTCTGACGCTGGATGTGGTTGCAGCAAGCAATAGGCTTCAGATAATTTATTGTTAGAAGGAACTAGGAAGCTGAGGACAGGAGGCCTTGGGGAGCTGTTCCACTCTCTAGGAAGTTTAGATTCTGATGTCCAAACATGCAAGTCTGACACTGCACAAGGTGTTTCCCCCCTTGCTTCTCTCCCTGTTGTCTTCCAGCGGCACCTTGTTAGCGCTGGCATCGTGTCCATGGGTGGCTCCCGCAGCTGAGCTTAGGCCCCGGGTGCCCGTCTGCAGGAGCAGTGCTCTAGCACAGCAAGGGTGGCTCTCCCTTGCTTACAGCCCCATTTTCCCATTTGAGTGTGCTTTGATGCTGTCACGTTCCAGGGTGTGTTGCCTCTCTCATTTTTTTCATGTCCTGCCTCCCAGAAAAAGACTCAATAAGAAAAAGACTGGAACTTGACTTCTTTCAAAGAAGTATGTTTAAAAAAAAAAAAATCAGGCCTGGTATAATAACTTTCCCTTTGGTGGCTTTCTGCATTGCAATTTTTTTTTTTTTTTTAAACTGGTGGCGCAAGCAAGCCCTGTGGGGGCTGGAGAGGAAGCAGCTCGAAAGGAGCAATCAATGTTTCCTACTTGACTGAACAAGGTTGAGAGAACTACGCTGAGCGACAGTATCTGCACGTCAGGAGCTGGGAGCTGCGGTGAAAAAATGTAACCTAAATATGACACGTTCTGGTGAGATACCAAACCTGACATATGCTGGTACTTATTGGGAGCAGCGATGACCACATGTGGACTCCCTTCTGACTGTCAGATCCCTTGCAGCCTGCCAGAGCAAACAAAACTTCAGYGCCTCTGACTCGTGTGCTTCCTTATGCCCAGGCATCTGGGTATTGCTTATGCAACTCTCGGCAAGCCTGGCGTGAGCACAACACAATATTCAGGAACCAGAAAGGTTCCTGCGTTAGCTCTTCATCTTTCCAACCTTCTATAGACCACTGAAATAGCAAAGRAAAACGTGCAGACAGTATACGGAGCTGTTCCCACACTTTGCAATTACTGAACACTTTGATGTGGAGGATCAAACTAGAAACCTGCTGTTTAAGGAATATTTTCACTTTTACCCTCTTTTCTGGGATTTGYCCAGAAATGGCTGGTGTCTGTTAGCCTGATAGCATTTGTGAATGAGTTGGTTGCAGTCCAACCCTTAAYAGCCATCTGTATTTCTCTGCGTCAGACTATAATCTAACTCTGTTGGCCTGATTAGTGCTGCCCTGGAGACAGGCTACTGGTTAAATATCACAGTGAGAAAAGCTTAGCCTCCAGCTCTGGGCTGGGTGCATCAAGCAGAGATGCTAAATGGATGCTTTCTTAGGCACTGGTGATGCCACGCTTGGTCAGAGATGCTCTTTCCCATCTCCCCTCTCTTGGGCCAAATCCTGATTCCCTCAACTCTTCCTGGATTTAACTTAATTTGACTACAGCCCTCACAGCAAAAATAATTATGGAGTAAATGATTATTTGGTGTGTAGAAAAGTAAAGAATTGGGCTTGGGATTAAAGCACTAAAAATAACTAGGGTTTCAAAGAAGATGTAATTACTACTTTTATCTGCCCAGCTCTTATCACTTGTAAAAGGTACTAGATGTTTCTGGGTGTGTTTTCAGACCTGTGACTTGATTGCACATTGCAAAGTGTTTCATGGAGCTCCTGAACATTACAGCAATCTCTGCTTAAACAAACAGAGCAATGGCAGTCGGGTACCTGTTGCATTTGCTATTTTTTATCCTGTCAACTAATCCTTTCAAATGACACAATTTGAAATCGTTTTCTTCCATATTTATTCTCCATCAGTGAACTTCCAGATCAGATTTGCTCAGTTTTAAAGTCAAAACAAGTTTTCTCTACCTGCCAGTGCTGCACGCTCAACCTGGCATCTAAAATTCAAGCTGTGTTCTTTCTGCCTCGCGCGTTATCGTATCAACAACCGCGGCTCGGGAGCCAGACCTTAGCTGGCAATTTTGTTGGTGATGCAGAAGGTGGARAGAATTTTGCTTGCTGGTCTATGCAAATGATATTATTTATTTTTGTCGGAGAACCGAACGTGCGTGAAGCTCGGCTCATTTCTCCCTCGTGCTGGGGTAGCTTTGCTGACTCTTTCAGAGCTGCTTCAAGCTTGGGCAGGTGTTAGAGAGGGGAGAGCCGACCCGCAGACTTGGTACGGGCTCTGAAGGCAGCTATGGGTGGTACCATAGTGTCTTTTTAACTGATGTTACCCTTGTGCTGAAAAGCAAMCAAAAAATCCTCATTCAGTTTATAGGCTTTATTGTTTCCTGATGCAGCCCATTAAAGAGASACAAATGGGTTTACAGTAGCCTGCAGTACTGCCCAACATGCTGTGGTTGATGCGTAAGTGACAGCTTGACAATTTCCTGTGCGTTTTCAYAGCAAGGCTCTTGTTAATTGTTAGAGGGCTTTTTCTCCCCTTTCCATTAATGTGATGTCATTATACTGCAGCTCGTGGGATTTTGCACTAAATATTTCATGCAGAGCAGCAGAAACCGTACACTTTTTTTCTTGTCGTGGTTTTGATTAGGAATTCCACTGATCCCTGTCCAGAAGAGCCTTTACTAAAATTTAACTGGGGAATTAATAAATAAAAAGKGCATAAAAACTTTTGTTGAAGTTAGGACAACAAGCATTCCTATAGATTCTTAACCTGCCTTTCTCTGTCCCTCTCAATCCTCTTAGCCTTCATGGTGAAATAAATTAATATTCTAGAAACAATTTTTTTCCTTTGCCTTGCCTAGCCAGTTTGACTTGAATGTCCTGCTGTGTGTATGAGAGGTTGCTAGGAATATATGGGAGGATAAATTTTGCTYTGAATGTTCAGGATGAATGTTCTGGCACCCCTTAAGTGACAATATCTGGCAGAGGTGGAGTGAACAAAAAATTTGTCCAAACATCAGTGTTCTTTCTTTGTGTTCTCATAATCTGGCGTGCTTGGTTATGGTACTTGTTTATAGTAGAAGAATTATCTCGATCCCTTCCTCTGGGGCAGGACTTGAAGCATGCGGTCCCAGGGAGGCCAGCTGCCAGTGCAGGCCGTGCGAGCAGAAAGGCCTTTCTTGAATGAATGAGTTCCTTGCCACTGATGTTGTTGGATTGTTTCAAAACAAAATATCACCGTGCAAAATGGTGCGCTGCCTTGTCCTCCATCCGGGAGCTGCTTATCAGCTTTGACGTTACACAAGCTACTCCACTGCACCTTTTCAGAGGACTGAATTTTTTTTTAGAACAAGTGGCAAAAGGTGATTTTTTTTTTTTAAAATGTTTATTTCTTTATTTTTTTGCTTCCTAGAGGCTGTACATGCTAAAATCTTGACAAGGTGGAGCCCCATGTAGTGTATTTGTTGGTATATTTCCTTTCCCATGTGAAAGTCTGTTTTGATTTTTGTTGGTTTTCTGCTCAGTACCTTMAAGCAACAATTCAACTTTAACAATGCAGGCAAAAAGCTCTGCAACGAGTTACCTCTACATGACGACTGGCTCAGAAACAACCTACATTTGGCTGCCAACTGAGACATATACTGCTTGCTCCACCGGATAGCGGTTCTGCAAATTGTGCTTGTGTGGGCAGCACATGTCAAGTTCTCAACCTAAGTACTTCAACTCCGAGTCCTTAAGACTTTGTTCCCATGCTTTGTTTTTATTCCTTCCTTCCATGGGTGTGCTGTCATCCCTTCTGGAGGCACTGGTTGTTATCAGRTAACCAAATTTGACAGAGTAGTAGTAGTTTTGGTGATGAGTTGCTAAAATGTTGGGGAAATAATCTATGGGGCACTTCTGTGACATTCTCTTCTTCACAAATTGGAAATGGCAACATGAGCTCAGCTGTTCTTAAAACACAAAACCACAAAAATATCCAATGGATGAAGCTCYTATGAATGCTCAGCAGGAGCAGCTTTGTCTGTACCTTCTTGGCTGCCCTTGGTGATCAGACACATCTGCTGGAAYGCACGTGTCATCCTGTGCTCACAGAGGGACCTCTCGGACCTGGGGTACCACGTGCCACACTGCATGGATGAGCAGTGAATAGCCTTCGCTCTGCAAAGCTTAAACATTTTGGTGATAGATGGCAATTTTTGTTCTTATTCAGCCTTTCACGGGTGTTTAACTTCTCTCCTCATCAAATAGCTCAGTCAAAATTTCCTGTACAGGCCTTGTTAGTGGCAGCAGACAAAGGCTGATGGATTTGGAGAGCTGATTCAGCTGCCACTCAGAAGCAGGAGTCTTAATTCAAACCATGCTAAGCAGGAACATCTGCAGAATTCAGCTCAGAGCTATGGGGCTGACAGGCTYGCTAGGATGTGAGGTTTCCCAGGTTGTTGTTCCCCACTTCTGGATGTCTCTGTTGTCAGGGCAYGTGGCTTGGAGCATTCAGCAGTCCGTGAGTCTAGGGAAGGGGAAGGGCAGGAGACCTTTCCTCATCCCTAGAGCTTCTGTTCAGCATTGAATCTTTTTTTTCTTATTCAGCTTGCTGCCCTTTCTATTTCATATGYGGGCTTTGAAGTGAAACATTGACTCTATTGATACCAGATCTGATGGAACACACATGTTCCTATTAGAATTATTGGAAAACCTTTTTTTTTAGAGAAACAGTGCTATTTTGCCTTTGGAAATGCAATTGAACTCTGTGGTAATCCTCAGCTGTAATGTGTTAATGATGGTCACAGGAAATCTAGATAAAGATATAATTTGATCACAGAGAGGAGTGATGGTTGTCATATCTTCTCAAGGAGTTTGGAAATTGCTGTCTTATCCTTCCTGATCATGAAAACTGTTAATACCTTCTTTTCCACATAAGCTTTATTTTCTTCTTCCCTCTCCTTCCAGTCTCTGTTTTATCTCTGCTGAATTCTGTGCAGTTCTGGAAGTGTATCCGTACCTGCTCATTTTACAGGTGCTCTGAAATCTCTAGCCATTGCACTGTTTGGATACCATAAATGAGATCTCATGTGATGGCTCACCTGCTTGTGGCTAATATCGTAGATCAGATTTCCCTGCTACATGTCCTGGCATCTTCCCATGCATTACTGGATGCTCTGAGATTAAATCTGGTTTCACTTCACAAAGTGACTCAAACATGGATGCAAACCAAAGCTCAAAGAGATGCAGAAATTGGATTGCACTATGTATATTTTCCCTTCTTTGAGTGGATGAGTTTGTAGTTTTCTTAATGATGTTTGGCTGGTGTCTGAGTGGGACCAAGGCGGCAGATTGCCCGAAGTGTTGCGACTGATCTGGGATGAACTGGGAGCCTCCATGTCTTGACTTGGGGGCTCCCTTGGAGAGGGACTTGGCTGGAGACCTGTCACACCTTCTAATGTCCTTGGCTTCAGGAACTCTTCATTTCTTTAGCCCAGTCAAGCCCAGTGTGTTGTAAAACAAATCTGCTACAGATGAAAACGGCACACTTATTTCTTAGCGGATCCCATTTAAATGGCAGCATGAGTCTAGGTATCGTCCGCTGCATGTGCTCTTTGTTGTGAGCTTGCACAGACGGGTGATTTGCATGACCATCACTTCTAGAAGTGTTGTCTGCCTCGGACCAGATGTTCATCTCTTGTCTGCCGAGACTCTGCTCTTCTTTTCCTGCTCCTTGCTCTTAAAACGAGTCTCCTGCAGACAATGTTACCAGAGCTGGAACTGCACAGTCTCCCTTCAGGTAAYATGCATCTGGCTCATACTGGAGCAGTTAACTGTGCCAAAGCATCCCAGTCACGACTGCTGCCCTTCCCTCTGTCAGAGCCTCCCAACATCTGTTTTTCCTTGCCTTTGTGTGCTTAGTTATAAAATGGAGCTTACCTTCTGCCTCTCTCCTGCAAAAAGAAAAGCTAAAGGAACCCTTAACAAAGGCTTGATGTGAATGTTGGTGTCCTGCGGAAAGGATCCTCTTCCACTTCCAGATTAGCAAGGAAAGTTGGGAAGATCAGCTGTCGTTTCACTAGAGGGGATGCGGATTGCAGCAGCCTCACTAAGGCTAATGGGTAGGGTGTTATGTGATCAAATATGCACCTACTGGCATGACTGCTGAGCTGAGTGTTTTGGGAGCTAGACTWAGGACAAGGTCTATTTTATATTATGCCATGCAAAGAGAAGTTTCTAGCTATTTGATATGTTGTGAAAAGTGTTCCTTGTCCATGCTGATAGTGTGAAAACATTTCCATTTTATGTGTTGTTGCTTTCCCTGCATTTAATTCTGCCTCTGGAGTTCCTGACTCTCTCTGCAATAATTGAAACTAACAGTCATCCACTGGGAAAAGACTTGGAGCTCTTGAATTACAAAAACAAGTGCAATGTGTGACAAGGCAAAAGCAAAGTTTTTGGTGGTGGAGTTTGCATTTTTTTCCCTCTGTTCACCTTTTGCTTATGATTCCTAGCCAGTATCTGTATAATGTAAAGAAAATTTTGACCAGAAACTTCTTTTCTACACTTTTTCTCTTACTGAGTAGGGTATATAATCCCTAAAGTAGGATTACTTAAGGTTATGATGATGTCTTTGAAGATTTATTGTTCTTTAAGTATTCCTTGTGTGCTGCTTTGAATTTTATCAGTTTTTGCRGATAGAGAGAATCCCACGCATTTCTTTTGTGACTTTTTTTTTTTCTCAATATGGGTCAAATCATGCAACTTATTATAGGAAAGCAAAGCACTGCTCAGTGTTTACTGGGCCCTGACAGTGCGATCTGTGCCTCACAAAACGGGAAATCACAGTCCTTGCTTCAGTGCTCTTGCGAGCYGAATAGAGCGGTGGATATTGCTTGGATGCAGTGGCTGGGATGAATCACTTCACCAAAGTCTGATCTCAAAATGGTACACAACACTATTTTTTTTTTTTTTTACCCTTTTTTTTGGTTACAATTTGTTGGTGAATTATTTTTTGGGGAAAGAAAAATCCAAGTCTCAATCCAGTGAGCGACTGAGATGTTTAGAGATGTTCCAAACATCTTTGGAATGCTGTGAGTGGAAAAAGTGTGTTTAGGCACATAGGAAACAGCAGTCCTGTGTGTAAGGGGTTGTATGGAAGGTGAGACTTGACAAGACTGAGCAAAAGATAGAAGTTGGTWGAGAGGCTTAAAAAGAGCAAAGGGAGATGGGGGGGGAGGAGATGGACAGCCAAGATGCTGGGGRGGATTAGGCCTCTGTGAGTGGGGAGGAAGAAGCCTGGATTTAGTGTAGTAGGTGAAACGAAGCCAGTGGAGGGATTCAAAGATGGGATTAGTGCAACCTSATGCAAGAAAAGAATAGAATGTTGGAGGAAGTGTCTCAGGCAGATAGAAAGCAAGTGAGAGGTGGAGAGCACCAAGGTCAGGCCTAGGACAGTCAAGGAATACAAATCAGGTGRCACCTAGATCTCTGAAACCTGAGCRCAAGGCTAGAGCAAGCAAATAAGAAGTAGAAGCAGGTGGCAGATTTGAGTCTCTGAAAAGCCTAATGGGACAGTTCGGTCCCTAGCAACTTCAGTATTCCCCAGAAAGAATTAAATAACTATTTTCCAAACTTTTTTTTCCTATGAGTATAAACCAGCTCTGGCCTCATCCTGGAGCTGGAGCTGTGTAGGATGGTCAGCACAGCTTGACATGCTGGGCAGTATCCACTGTGTTGCTTGGCGATAAGTGGGGGGGAACTCTAGGCCCCTTAGTGCCCCTTTCCTAAGCCCACAGGAATGTGCCTTTAATGTTGAAAAAATAAAACTGAACTAGAGTGAGAGACATTTTGCAGACACTGCACATCCAATGCTTTGTGCTATATCTAGTGATGCCCTCTTCAAATGCACAATTGCTGTAGTGCTCCCATGAATCCTTCTTCCAGAGACAGCTCCATGGGTTCCTGTGCTCCTGGAAGAGTGTCCTAAAGACAGTAATAAATTCCCATAACCCTTTGTCCAGTTCAAGTGTGGTCCCTCTAGCCCTTCAAGGGAGTATGTCCAAGTGGTGGTCTTGTGTCTCAGTATATCTACAACCAATGCCAATGAGCAGCATATTCAACTGCGGCTGCAGAATATGAAAGCTGTGTCACCTGCCACATCTACCATAGTGTAGGACCTATGTTTTCATAGCTAATAGTAGCAGGTGAACTATGAATGAACAGGAAAAAAGCCTTGGGAAAGTTCATCATTGTATATTTTCATGAACTCAATAACTAAGCTATCTCAGATCTGTCTGGCTGAATACATGTTGTGTTCCTCTAATCCTCCTTTAAGCTTTACTTCTCCCCTTCTCTTGTTTTGCCTTTTTTCCTTTCTTCCCTTCATTTCCCAACACTGTAACCATTTCTCTGTCTATTTTTTTGTGAACCATATGCTAAATAATAAGGATGAACTCTATAGCTGCTGAGATTAAACAAGAGCTTCTGGAATATTTCAAGAGGGACCAGGCTTCTTTAGCAGACTGGAAAGGACCCAGGCTTGCATATGGGCAGCAGGCCCTGTGATTGTGAGGCTGCTCCTGCTGTGAGGGGTGAGCAATCCCTCTATGTATCACCTGCCTGCAAGTGGCTATAAAACAATCAACCAGAGACTGGGGAAAGGTTATAAACATACGGAATCATTCATTTGGCTAACCTTGAGCTAGAAAACAAAATAAATCTGTGCAATTTACCTAAAATATCAGTAGGATACTTTTTTTTTTTTTTTTTTTTTGACATATAACCCAAGTCTGGTGCTAAGAAAGGGAGTTTGTGCCCTAGGAGCCTTTTACATTTCAGACAGGAGCTGCTGGCAGACGATGCTTCGACTAGTTCCTGCACTCACAAGGTGACGGCAATATGCTAAATCTGCTTATTAAAAATCGGATATCATTTTTTTCCTCTACAACAGGAGGACAGCAAAAAAGGGGTGATTATAGATTGTGTGTCAGGGAGAACAATTGCACTTTAAAATTATTTGTCAACTAAATGCTCTGTCTCTGTTCCTGTCTACCTCATGTCTGTGTTCCTGATGGGCAAATCTGCTGGGCTTGCATCTGTAGGAAGAGGGACTGTGATAATGTGTGGGTCTCTGTGAACCTGGGCAATGTAGACCCGGAGGAAGGAGGGCCATCTCCAGATACGGATGAGGGCTGACGAACAGACCCAGTAGTTGACAGTGCAACTCTCATTAATCACAGATAACGCATGCTGCACTTGTACTGAGTGAAGCAAACCCAAACGTTGCTTGCTGAGAGGATTGTGAACTCTCTTTCTGAAAAGCTGTGTCTCAACTCCCTGCCTGTTCTGCTCTTCAGATGTCCCCTGTCCGCAGGCTTCCTGCTCTCATCAAGCTGGCGATGGATGCTAGCAGCACTGCACAGTGCCCCAGGCCACTGAACTGGCTMTTTCTACAGAAGAGAAGCATGTTGTCCTACTTTTTCCATCTCTCGTTATATGAATGGACAATACTTGACCTTTCCATCTGTGGTGAAGTGTAGTATGCTGATCAACTTTGAACTATGCTTGCCACGGTACTGTAGGTTTAGTCAACATATAGAACTGCTGTTAGTGGGGAATGTAGGTCCAAGATGTAAAAWTGATACTGGATTCTTAAATGCACACTGTGTTCTTAATGGTAGTGTCAAACTCAATGCCTTTTTGCATCAGGCTCTGTTCATCAGGTGTGCAGTGGGTGGCAATGCAGCTTACATGTGGTCTATCATAGTCCACTGGTGGTGTATGCAGGTGGAATCCTGCAAGTTCTGTTTAAGGGCTGGATGTCTTGATAGGAAAGACAGATTTTTGAGAAGCTTGTCTTACGGAGCAGAGAAGAAAGTGGGAAGGAAGTTATGGCAAGAGGCCTGCCTGATCTTAGCATTTCTTAAAAGATTATCTGGGGYAGTGGAGGATGGAACTGGTCCAAGCAGTCCCTTTCAGTTCTGTGCTAATGCTTATTCTTGGGATTGACCCTCTAAAAACCTACATTTATGTAAATAGATATGAACTGGATCAAAAAGATCCTGAAAGAAACTACACGGTATAGCAATATGTCTAGTAGCACTGCCTGCAAACCAAAACAAGATGTGTGGTGCAAAACCTATTAGCTTGATTTGTTATATTTATACTTTGTGCACTCAAGAACAGCATGTTGCTATGGACTATCACGCACTCAAAATCGCTTTGTATGAAGTTGGGTATTTAAGGCTTTCCAGAAGTTACACAGCACTATCTGCACCCTGATGTTACCTGACTGCACTGTAGAGGTTCACATATTTTGATCTAAGGTTTCCCTCATCTATAGGTAAATTTTGATAGCAAAATTATCTGGGGATGCCAGCAACTGAAAAAAYCAGTCTGGGGCTGGGATGTCAACAGACCATTTCTGATGGGGTTTTGTTTATGTTTCATGAGAACATGAATGTTTATGTTCCTCCTTCCCTYGGTTCTGCCATATGTAATTGCCAGTGTACAGACCCTACTATCAGTGCGCAAGGAGACCAGGCTTCCTCGAGGACTTTTGATTCCAATCATCTGCTGGACATCCAGATAAGTCCCTGGTTTCCTTAGTGCAGCATCTGCCATGTCTGGAGGCAGGCAGGACAYGATCAGTTACATGGAGGCGGGTGTCTATTTTATCCGAGCAGCACATCCCAGAGGAGAAACTTCTTCAGCACAAGAAGCAAGGTGGTGTTAACAGCATCCTAAGCGAGACAGCTGCTCCTCAGGTAGATTTGAGTTTGCAGGACTGGACAGGAGAGCATTGCTCTTCTCTTTTTAGCTGCTAGGTCAAGTTGGCAATTTTGCCCCTGACTGGGCTRCTATTGCTAGCTGGTGCTGCTGTATGAGCACCTTGCCTTGGCGACTAGATCTGTGTTTAGCTAGTCATAGGATAAAACACAAAAACCACTGTTCTGTGATTATTGACTCAGGTATGGTGGACCTCAGACTAACATAGGCATTCAGCAGAATTTGGCCTAACTACAGAGAGTTTGTCTGTAACCTTATTTATTACCGTAGGGCTCTTTAAGCTTTCAGTAAGGAGCTATCTCAAATACTAGAGATTGGTTTCTGATGAAAGATTTTATCTTTTTCATTTTTATAAGAAAACTATTGCACTTATGTTGCCTGATGTCAGCGGTGGGTAGAACAGATTCATTTATTCTTATCTAAGTGGGCTTTAGAAAATGTACAAAAATGCAGCAGGTGGATGATGTAGTGCTGCTCCATCTTSCCTTTAATGTAGGCAAGTGGAACATAATTGCATCAAGTAGTGGTTTTGAAATATCAGATGTCCATTAGTGCATAATTAGCAAGTTAATGATGTGTTGCCAAACATGTGATGACCTCTTTTTCTCCGCCAAACTTCTAGATACTGCTACTTATTGCATTAGCTTCTTGGAATTGCACAGGGAAAATGTGTACTCGTGGCAGTTCATTTAGCAGTCTGCTTTCCTTTTCTTAAAAGACTTGTTTGTCTCAAGTCTATATATACAAAATTTCACAAGTCCTGGAAGCTAATTAAATGTTTTTCTGATGCCACATGTGCAAGAAAATGGTACCCATATTTCRTGCTGAAGTTTTGCCTATAAGTGAGCCCAGCATATAGAGGTTTGCTTCGAAGGCTCAGAGAATAACAAAAGCAGAAGATCATCAGTAAAATAAACTTTAAAGAGTCTAAAGATAGAATTGAGTCATTCTGACACAAGGTTTATTCTAGTRGGATGCAAGGACGTAACTGAGAGAAGGATTTAGCACCCAGTCCTCTTAAATGCTTTTCTGAAGTACATACATGGTATGTGATTGTCAAAAGAAATAATTAGAGTTTACTTTGATCTTTTATTCACAAGCTCAACTAGCATAGGAGAGCCAGCTTTTCAGCCAGTGTAAGTCACTTGCAACAAGCTGAAATCCGAATGTGGACATTTTAATTGAAAATGGTTGCTGATTAGAAAGAAATGCTCTTTTGTTCCCTTCTGATATAGTATATTATGTTAGGTCAAGTTCCTTTTGGCTCATATTAATGAGATGTCTGTACTGATTATTAAAAACAATAATTAAAAATTGTTCTCTTTAGCTACTAAATCTCTATGTGTTTGGACAGCGAGTGTTGTCTAGGGTAAGCAATTGCACATTCCATCAGAACTGATTTAGGCATTTGACTATGGCTCTGATTAAATGACTTTTTGCACATTATAATGTTATTCTAAGAATGTTTTTTGGCTTTCGAAGTTTGTCATGTTAAATAGAAGATGTGGTGCATACTGAAGTAAAATCTGTTTAAACATTTCCTTTTCTTTTGGCATCTACAGTTTAGATTTGCCTATATTTAGGACAGTCGGGTGTAGTTTTGAATGTGAGAATCTCTTTACAGTAACACCTGCCTGTAACATCTCCCTTTGCTTCAATCCCCAATGCTCATCTTCATGCCTCCTTCTATTGTAGCTTTCACATAGATCTGCTTGTGTCTCCTAAATGATCTATCTCCTTTCCTCCTCTGTTTGGATGGAGCTAGTTTCTTGCAAGAAAAATGATCCTTGTCTCCTAACAAAGATGAGTTATTCTATATACTATTCTGGAAAGTGGTGTTTTTAAAAAGTTGCATTTGCTAGTCTTGCTTTAAGGTTTAAAGCTAGACAGGATATATCTCTTYATTTCAATTTGATACTTTTATTAATGAGTGCTACACAGATTGTTCATTTTAAGAAATATATACTGGGTCAAATTCTTGAATTGTGTACCTTTGCACATATAATACCATTCACTTGTATAGATGAAAACTTTGCCAAATATTCTCTCCTATCTGAGATTTGCAGGGAGACAGGGGAGATTTTCTCTTTAAAAATATAAAACAACAAAAACAATCCCTCCAAACTCTGTCAAGAGGTTTCATTTCTGGATCTGGATCACTCTAATTTCAATCACCAGTCCAACTGTCCTGCAAAGCTTGCCGGAACAGGTCCCAAATACTATGAAATTCGTTTTCTTCTGAGTCAGGTGGGCAACTCTCCTTTGAAGGCAGAACACAAGTTGCTAATTCATCCTGCACAGGTGCCAAATGCTGTTTATCAGCACTGTTGTAGCCTTCCCTGGACTTTGCATCCAAAATGCAAATACGCTTCCAAGAGAAAGGCAAGAAAGTAGAGTTCATCCTAGAAGGACTGATGTTTCTGAGTTGTTTAAGTCAGAGATCTCTAGTAGAAAGTATTTCTGTCCTGTGTGTAGAGATGAAAGGTTTCTTTCTTTTCTGTGAGATTCTCCTTTTGTAGGAAAGGCAACGATGAGTGCTCAGGTCTGTAGGACATTCCAGAGTAGAAAGTTCTTCTTTAATTGAATTCACTGCACAAATTGGAGCAAGGTTTCTGATTTTGCAAAGGTGCCTCAAAACAGAGTTCAGTATTAAATCACTGGGAACTATTGTAGCAGGAAAAGTTCTGAGCTTTATATCAAGCTACGTGTGCATGGGAGGATGCTGTTTGGATCATGATTACCAATTCTATTAAAGTAGCTTGTGTACCCTGCATGGAAGACGGGCCTCCTCGCCCATCTGTACTGTCTTCATAATGTATGGCCTGTATCAGCCGCAGTAGTTGGCTCTGGAAAAATGATGCACTGGTATTCTGGTCACCCTGTAGTTTTAAATAAGGTTGTACCAGAGATGAACACTGAATGCCCAGTTTTCATACACGTAAATCAGTGTAGTCCCTAAATGCTGTGTTGATCAAAAATGAAAGGAAAATGTTGCAAAAACAATTTTCTGCAATATGCGACATTTCTTTTTAAGCTTGATCACTTAGTAAACCTTAAAAAAAAAGGGATTTTTTTTTTTAACTTTAAAATTACATAGATATCAAACATGGAGAGCATCGGAGTAAGATATCTTGACTTAACTAGATCTAACTTTAAAGTTTGCCCGTTGGAATAGTGCATTGAGAGACCCCCAGAGGTCCTTTCCTATCTGGATTCTCCTGAGGTTCCTCCACCAACCTCTGCAGGAGACACAGAGTTTCCTTCAGTAAGTTTGAGGAAGTCTCAAGTTTGGGAAACTTAACATTGTCCCAATTTTTAAAATTTAATTAGATTAAAACTGATATTTTCTAGCAAAACATTCTTGTTTGAATTAATTGATTTATTTGATTTTTGTTTTCCTGGATAATAACATTTATTTTAAGCTTATTTTTTTGAAAGGTCGTATTTTTGATAGATGTCTAATATACTCTGTAAGAAAACAGACTTTTTTCCTCAGGTAATATACATGTTCAGAAAGTGTAGTAGTAAAGAAAATCAAGGAATTGTACATTTACCTGCTCTTTAAAAGACTATTTTTAATCTTGACATTGTAAATAATTGTTTAAATCATCTGCAAGAAGAAATACATCAATACCACGATCTTATATTAAAAAAACACCAGATGTGACTGGCAGAGTATGTGTATTTATAGCTTTTCTATTGCTGCTGTAATCTACATCTCTTTCGCTGTGACTTCGAAGAGCTGTACAGCAAGACTGCATCTCTTAAAAGCATTTGAATGATTACCTGTTCACGTCAGTGTGTGTAGTGAAGCAAAGGAAAACGCTTTTCCTCTCCTTCACTAATACACCTCATAAGTAAATATTGTTTAAAATGATCACCTATGTCCTTGATCTACATGATGCATATTAATTCTGTCAAAAATACGTGATGTTTTTTATGGCCCTGGATGAACTCTGGCTCTTATTTTTCTTAGCTGTCACTTTAGAAATAGGAAACGGTCTTTAAGTTTCCTCTAGGAAAATATGCTGTCAAATATTGTAAGCAGCTCAATTAGAATATGCTTATTTTAGAAGGTTGCCTAAATGAGACTTAACAGTAGGGAAAATTGGTGCTAACTCCTGCTTTTTTAGAAGAGCAGTGCACCTGGATTCTGATACATTATAGTCACGTGAAGAGCGCAGGACTGGATCTTTTTGGAGCACTCATTTAGCTGTCGACAAGTGATTAAGTGGCACTTAAATGGGTTCTGCAGTATGTGGAAAAGTCTGATCTCTGGCTTCTTAAACTAGAAACTGCCAAGTAATAAGGAAGTAAAGAAATATGTGGAATGTAGTGAATAATATTTTGCATGTTGCTTAATCTCTTTATTTTAGAYTGAAAATTAACTGCTTCTTTAGTAAACTGGGATGATCAACTACCTAGAGATATTCCCATTAAAGGCTTCTACTGCATTATCTTTTTAGGAACTCTTTTTAGAAGTTTTTCTTTAGAATGAAAATACACTGACAGATATAGAGAATAAATCTATTTCCCACTGTGTTGTCCCATAGGATTATTATTTCTATTGCATCTGAATTACAGTAGGATGAAATAGCCAAATTGGGCATTAATACAACCCTTCCTTTCAAACTTACAGTCTTGCAATTCATCTAAATTTATCCAGCCATCTAAAAGCAAATGAGAAGTGGGAAATGAAGACAGGAAAGAAAGAGATCTAGATTGGCAGAATGATTTATGTAGCTTTCTAGGATTATACTGTGACTTGTGAGCTTTGACATACTGGCCCTCTTATCCTGAACGGTCTAGAAATACAAAACAAAAACTCTCCTCTTAAGAGAAGCTATTTCAGGCAGATGGGTGAGGTCCATGGTCTGTTTTCTCTTCATCTGCTTTTCCATGGCACATGTATTGGGTGTTACATAGGAAGCATGGGCAATGACAATTTTAGTAGGGCAGGATGACTTTGGGAACAGCTGCCAAAGTCCTTGTGTCTGTTGAGACAACATGGCACGGTGTGGGAAGAATGAGGCATCTGGGTCACTAAAATTTGAGTTCTCTGCTGATCTTATGCATTGACAGGACCACACCTACACTTTACTCTCCCCTTTCCTCTTTTCCTTCCTCTCCATGCCTTTAAAAACAATTGTAAAACTAAATCACCATAACATAGAATAGAGAACTGTTAACAATATGGGGACTGTGAATCCCGAGGCCAGACTCCTCCTGTCTTTACCTTGCTTCCTCTGGTGTCATGGGATGGCAAGAACATGGTCACTTCCCTTGCCTTTACAGGTATATGATGCCCAGTGCAACCGAGTCCCAGCCTCACAACAGTCCTCCAGACACAAATCAATAAGGAATGAAGATGATGGTTATATCATTTTTTTAGCAATCACAGCTGATTTAAAAAAAAAATATACATTTAAAGTATAATAGGAATTCGATTTTTAAAAAAACCAACCCATTAACCACACCACCTGTCTTATTTATTCTTAAATATCACCTCTTTTTGATGATTGACTGCAGTGACTCATCATATGAGGCTAAATCAGCCRTGTAGCATAATGCAGCATGACTAATTTAGCCAGCTCTGATGCAGCATGGAGAGTAATTTGGATCAAGAAAACTTCAGGTTTCTGAACTTTTCCTTCTTACTTAGTGTTGCAGAGGAGAAGTTAGTATTTTGCCTRGGTAAAAAGCTTTTGTTTTGTTGACTTTTCTGTTAATGAAGGAGCCTGTCTCCAGAAATGAGCATTAAGGTCTTCAAACAAAACTGTTTTCAAGATCTATATACATAGGTTTTGCTAAAAACATCGAAGTATCACCTCAGTTATTCAGCTAAAGGTATGATGGTTATTATTTGAGGATTGCTCCCCAGTGTAATACATAATACTGATAGGCACATTGATGTCTGTGTACTTTTCCATTTCTGTGTTTGAGTTGCATTTGGATGCCATGCATCATTTGACCAACAGTTGCTGTCTTCATGGAAGATCTTGCACTATTTTCATCAGGACAGTAACATGGTTCTGCTAAAAGTCCTTTCACAAAGATCTGATAAATTTTATTAAGTGGTTCAATGTTAGCATGTTGAATCGCAGTGCCAGTTTCTCAGTTGATGCATGGCACCTTCTCAGGCTTCAATGACCCACTTGTGTCTCGGCCCTTATTTTTAGATGCTTCGTGTATTTCTGGTGACAATAGGAAAGTTGTTTATGTACGCATGTTACTGAAAATCAGATCATGTGGTAGAAAGCCAGAAATGGTGGTGTTTTGAGAAGAATTGCAAGAAGAGTGGATCCAGAGATAAAGTGTAAGGTTTTCCTGACTGCCTACCCCTATTATTTACCTGCTTGGTTTTCCTGTAAAATCAAACCATAAATTTTCCTTTTGTAAAGGGAATGAGTAACCAGATAATCTCATCCATACTTAAAGGATATGATTGGAATTTCATAAAACAAATAGGATCATTTCCACTCAGATCCTGAAATAGAAATGCMGGAATCAGACAATTATGAAGATGTCCTCTGTCTCTCTTCTTACTGAACATCATTGACTGCTTTAGGAGTCTTGCAACAGGCTTTATTTATTCAGGCACTCTTTTGATGAGTTTAAAGCACTATCCATATTGTGTATATATTACATGTAAAATAGATATTTTTTTCTCTTTCAAGAGAAGAGATGTAGTGAAGAAAATGGGTTTGTCTTGACAATCGCCCCAAATCTCTGCAGGGATCAGCTTTTGAGGCCAGAAAAATCTATTGTCAACCACTAGACCAATAGAAAATACTGAGAAACTATATCAGACTTAACTTTCTAATAGTGCTAGGAGTTTTGGTTTAAAACAGGATATTTCACYTTCAGAGAACTGGGTAAGTATTACACTTCACATAAAAATAAGTTCTTCCACCTTCAAGCCAAAAGCAAAATTTCATTATAATTACAAACCAAAACATTATATTGTTGTTCTGTGAAGGGTAAATCACTGTTGACACCTATTTCTGCACAAGAAATGCTAGCTGAAATATCTCTCTTGTGTTGTTACCCCATATTGGTTTCCAAATACTTATTGATTGTGCTTTATTCTCAAGGTTTGCTACATCATATCACTAAAGATTTTTTGATATTAAGATAATAATGCCTATGATCCACAGATTGTTATACAGTCTGAAGAATGTCAATACTGTGCATAACCAGAATCCTGTTCTCCTGTGTGGAAATGGCACAAAACTTGCAGGATGTTGCATAGTTGAACTAAATTTATTGGCTATTACAGGTTTAGCATCTTGTGGGGTGGCCAAAATTTAATTACCTTTCTGATGTATGTGATATAAGTCCCATGATGTTTGTTTCATAGAGGAACTAGAAAGAGCTAAATGTTGGGAATCCTGATTTTTGCCTGTATTATGTGATTAAAGGAGTGGGAGTGTATGTAAAGCTAAGCTCCATAGTGAATGGTGACGAACTTAGGCATATTATATGTTAACTTGGAATTGGGTCTTTTGATCACTCTGATTCCACAGAGTCCTGTGGCACAAAGTCAGAGAGAAACATCAAAAACATCCTTATATTGAAGGACAAGGTCCTACAACCACGTTTGTTAGTGAGTGATTTTAGGCTCAGGCTCCAAAGTCAGAGCAGGAAAACAGGAGGGTAAAACCAGTGCTTTGATGGTATGATGGTGAGGGCAGGAACAGTGAGAGACTGGCGCATGTTTGGGTTTCTGGTCACGTAGCTGCTTTTTGAATACAGGATGAGAGTGCTGTTTGGTAGAGCAGGGTAGATGCACAGGAACAGCATAATGCAGGAAAGAAAGATTTGGGGAAACTTGCTTATTGAACAAAACTGTTCCAATAGGCTGCACAGATTTTGCCAGTGCTTTAATAATTTGCATATTCAGCTTACATTTTTGCATGTTCTCAAATTGGTACTTTTTTACATAGCTTCTTTAAAATCTGGTTTATCTCAGATTTTAATGTGTTAGACTCTTGCATAATTTTGGAGTTTAGCAGCACTTTATTAAATATAATTGAGTTGTCTTCATYGCCTTCCATGAGAATATTAAATATTTTTACATATTTATGTAGGACTTCTGCCAATATCTGCCTGGTATTTTCCAAACAGACTTGGTTCATGGGAAGTAATTTAAATATTAAGCATCGATTTAAGAAAAGCARTGACTGTGCCCAAGTTAAACGATAATTCTGGCTCTTTTTTTATTCTCGTATTTTAAGCCTCAGCGGTGCTGAATTTCCCAGACTCGGGTATCTCGACTGCCTTGTCTATGTTTCCACTGCAGTCCCCTCAATGCCCTGCGTGAAGTTTCCGGGGTCGTTAGTGGAAATTTAGGTGATTCCTGAAGGCAGTTTCCCAGGGCCTGGGTTGGTGCCAGGATGGGCTCTGCTTGAGGTCCTAGATCTGCTGCTGTCCTCAGCTGGAGCCAGCATCGGTTCTGGGCTTCAAATGAAGTCTCTTGCTCCTGGGGCAGTGTCTCCTTAGGTGGAGCAGCTTCCTGCCCCACGCTGCTCCTGCTGGAAACATGGGTTTTATTTTTAAGGCCCATGAGGGTTTTCTGGCCAGGCGCAGGCTCTGCTGGGACRTGGTGGTGAGGGTCCCGAGCCGAGGTCTGGCTGGTGCCACTGGACATGACCTCCTCCCTCACTGAGCCCTGGGGCCTCCCCGTGACAGCSGCTGCGGCACCTCGGGAGCCCTGGTACTGACCCCAGCCATTCRAGGTTACATAGGGCCCTGTTAGAGGGCTCTGTGCTTCTATGAGCAGAAGAATTGGTTATTACTAAATCATAACGCTCCCATTTTTGCTGTGGTGCAGCAGAGAGAAGAGAACCACACAGGTAGGACCCACATGAGGGCTCCCTGGGGAGCTTCCTTTGTTGCCTCCTTATTGAGCTGGGGACCTGGCTCCTCCCTCGGCGCTGAAGGAAAGCTCTGGTTTCCACCTAATGTGACACTTCTAAGTAGATCTTGGGCCATCAGCTGATTGCCCYTGTGAGGGGCCACATAGCTGGAGAGGTCCTGTGGAAGCCACTTGATGCCCTCCCCACCYAGGATGTCTGTGGCTGCCACCAGCTCCATAGGGCAAGAGCTCCCTGTGTGCTTTAATTCTGCCTATCTCCCAAGTGGGAATTGATCAGTGCTCAAAAAKTAATTTGAGACCCTTGATGAAAGCCACTGCTCAAGGAGGAAATACGCAGCTGCACAGCAGCACCTGAAGGTTAGGATCATTCCCCCCTGCACCTCCTCCTTCCCT
The DNA here is from genome assembly GCA_003342815.1 of Eudromia elegans. Classification (NCBI taxonomy): domain Eukaryota; kingdom Metazoa; phylum Chordata; class Aves; order Tinamiformes; family Tinamidae; genus Eudromia; species Eudromia elegans. The sequence goes on from PTEX01000009.1 coordinate 4,012,578, forward strand.
CCCACCTCTGATTAAAAGGGAAGCAGGGGGAGAGTTCTTAAGAGAGAGGGAAAAGTTCTCTGTGTGCTCACTGCTTTATAACACACAAAACCATGTGCATGTTTATCTTGCATGTGTGGTTGTGTGGTTTTAGCTATCTTTGATGCTGCTCTTGCTCTGCTATGAAGTGGTGATGACCTAGCTTAGGTTGCAACGACCCTCTTTTGCAAAGCTCAATCAATAAACCCTGAGGGCAAACTAATCCTTATTTGCTTCTGGAAGCACCTGCAGGACAAGGAGGCTCCTCAGATAAAGCTGGGGCTCAGCATTCCTACCTCAGGACCAAGAGTCAGATATCAGTGCCCAGAGAGATCATCAATATGGCTGGATTGGACAGGGTATAGTGGAAAATTATACCTCTAGGGGACAGCGTTTTAATGCATGCAATAACCGATAAGATAAGCTCCTTTATTACCAAAAGAATKAATTTAAAAACCATATATAATTTGTCTTTATGCTCAGGGGAGTGAGGGAGGAGAGGGGACTATTGGGGGAGATAAGTGAATCACTTGAATATTGTATTAATATTGTGCTGTTTCCTAAGGATGTGAGATATGTTGAAGGAGAGATGAGAGATGGAGTTATCCCAGGTAAAGCCCAAACTAGATAGATGTTTAGCATGGTTTGCTGCTTTTACTGGAAGCTTCCTTCATACCACCTTGCCTCCAAGTGTGAAGCTGTTAGCAATTAAATGTGAAAGGTGAAGAAAATGCTACAGAATAGATAGCTGCTGTCTGCTTGATATAAATGCATAAAGCTCTGTAGATGGACATGCCTGCTCAGCAGTGCTGGAGAAGCCATCCCACTGCTTTGGAGGTGTTGTCTCTTGACCATGTGCACTGCCTCCGTATGCCCAAGCAGGCATGTCAGGTTAAAGGATSTAATTTTGTAAAATAAATGAGGCGTGTGTTTATGGCAAACGGAGGGTTAAAGACTGTTTTATATTGAGAGGTGTTACCCGCATTGTTTGACTCCATTTCTTGCACATCAAATTATTTTCTTTAATGTCACCCATCTCCTTTTAAAGTGGAAAGCCTCTGAATGGGAAAAGGTGAGTTTAATTTTATTTGTTCTTATGGGCACCATAACAATACTGAGTTCCCTGTAAAATGTATGTAAAGGCCTCTGTTAGCAGTTTTTTGCCTATTGTTTTTACTTTTTTTTTTCCCTAAACCAAATGAAAGTAATGGTGGATATTCCTTACCTTGTGTGTTGGCAGAGAAGGAGATAGTGGTTATTTAATAAGAAAGAGTGGAGGCTAAAATGCAGATTTTCTGTATATGTTTGTAAAAAACAGTATTGAAATTTCCTGACGATGCCAAGTTTGTATATGTTTTGTGTAGAAGAAGTTTGTGGTGAAAAAAACCATAAAACCRCAAGCTATAGTGTTCAAATATTAAAACTTCTTTATTATCTTGATGGTCAATACGCTCTAATTTTTCCTGAAACTGCTCTATGTGTTCGTGTACAAGTAGCTATTGAATGCTGAAAATAACTTATTAATGTGAGAAAAATTGACATGGTAGAATAGAAGAGCCAGTAGTAATTTGATATTGTCTCTATATATTTTTAAATGTACTGTATGCAAAGACTCCATTTGCACAGCACCTTGTTTGGCTGTGACTTGGCTTCATTGCAATTCTCGTCCAGAAAAAAAAACATGAGATAGAGGGCCTTTGTGTAGAATTTGCTGGGTGAATAATGGAGTTCTTAAAGACCCTTTATCTAATTTGAAGGCCACAACTTTCTTATAATAGAGTGAATATAAAAGTACTATAAATCACARTAGGAGATGAAACAATACATTCAAATGCGCTCAGTGGAAAGAAAGAAACTACAGTATAGTCAACTCTTTTGATTATTCGCTTGCCAATTATCCACATTATTCGGAAATCATCTGATCTTAATCTTTTCGAAAAGCTCTTTATGTTGATGATCTCATTCTACATCTTCACTTGTCTATATATATATATATATTCTTGATACAGTGAATGCTTTGTCCCATTTAGATACCTTTCACCTTATCAACTTTTCTGTTGCAACTCTATTTCTTCTCCCCAGTACCGTGGATAATTGACAATCAACAATAAGCTTAACATAGGAGATGGTGTTAATGTATTTGATTAGCAATACAACTGGAGAAGGTTTTTGTCCCATAGAATGCATAGCGTATGCACAGTTGTAACCTAAAGGTTGCAACAAGGTTGCATAAAAGCAGATTTATCATATAACAGAAAAATATTCACATAATTATTCACAGCTGTTTCTCCAACAATCTGTTACCCAACTTGTTATAGTTTTTCACTTGTTGCTCTACAGCAATTTACCACTATAACCTTCCTGKTTTTTTTGTTCAGTCCTTCGTTTTCATTCTCCTCCACTGTAAGCATGTTGGTCTAATATCAGAGTAGAAGATATTGGAGTTTACTTGTGTTTATTCCAGAAATAATCTTGCAAATATGAAAGGTCTGCAGGACCGGAAGGAAAGTTTGAGCACTAAAATCTGGAGATATTTATGTGTTTGAGAAAGTTATTTCTAGAAATCTCTGATTCTGAATGTTTTTGTACCAGTTGCCTGGAGGATATGAATTGATTAGATTTGTAGGGTTAGGTTATTACGGGTCAACATTAGCCTTTGTGTTCTGTATTCAGCTAGAGGTTTTTCTAGGCTATTTTGGCTATTAGTACTAGCTGTTTGTTATATCTATTCTGGATGAGCTCTAGGTTTTCTGGAGAGTGAAGATCACCATGGTGAGACTTTGAGTCCTGTTGTGCAAGCTCTCAAGATGTTTCTGGACCTGTCCTTATACTGAGTTAGCAATAGCAATAACTGTGTATGCTGCTGTTCTTCAGCATCCAGCCAGTAAAGTAAAATCTCCAACAGAAATATGGAACCTGGGAGACCATGAGATCAGCCAGGGTTTCTTCACTAGGTGGCTATTGCAATGTTGCAGAGTGAAAGCACTGGAGTGAACTAGCACTTAGATAAGTGCCCTCTAATAAATGCAATGAGAGCATCAATTCTTATAGACAATAAAGAGGCAATTTTCTTTTACGTGTTTTTTATCTGTATGCAAACCAAAAGTAGTAAAAAGTTATTTTACTGTGGTAAATAGCAGTACAGGAAGCATTTGGAAGCTGGTACAAATCATTAGGAATCACAAATGGTTTTGTGGATTGTTGGTAGAGTGTGTGCATGGTGGATATGTTTTTTTCTGTTTTTGCTGTTATTTTTAGCTGTTATTATGGTTACTGTGTGTGGGTTGAGCTTTTGTAGCTGCCTTTCTTGTCTTGAAAATCCTGTGTGGGTAGAACAATCCTTCCCTGCTGAAGTTCCCTTGGGAATAAGGATTATTTTGTGGCCAGCTGTCGGAAGTTGTTATCCAGGTTCTGCCACGGGAGAATCAACCTCAGGAAGAGTTTACTGAGTTATAATTAGGCTTCTGTCTTCAAACTGTACAACTTCCATGGATGTATATGCAGTGCATTTTGCCTGGTTTCAAACTCCTGCCAAGTTCTTGCCTCCAATTTAAGATATCTGGAGGTAGAAAGAGACAGCAGAGCACTTTAACTTAGACAGGGGAAAACTTATTATAGGAGAAATATATCTACTGTCAAAAGCTCAGCCACCAGTCATCTGTAACCAGATTCCCCTTGGTCAGCACTCAACAAGGTCATCACACCTTAGTAATGGGGGGGTAAGCATGGAGGTATTTTTCAGTTAGTCTGTCTTATTCTCAGTGGTGTTTTTCTCATAATTTTAGCCTCTGAGTAAGATAAAACGGCCAAAGAAAGTGTTCAAGGGGGTTCAGTGGACTGCTGCACTGTATTTTCATCCATGGAGACCTACCTTCAAATACTAGTCTGACTTTCAGATGAAAATGGGCTTGCTCCTTGCCTGCTCTGATACCGATTTTGCACCTTCAATAAGAAACACTGCAAATCTTGCCTTGGCTGACTTTTGGCAGGTTTACAGACAGTGATATACTGCTCTTTGGGTGGTTGCAATGATAGATGCTATACCAGTACTCTGTAACCTGTTGGTCAGGAAAGAAGGGAAATGTCCAAGTGGTTGTGTGTGTGTGTGGTGTTTTTTTTGTTTTTTCTTTTTTTATAATAAAAAGCCTTCTTCGTAGGGAAGACTGGTTTACCATGAATTATTAACAATATATTCTTCAGAGAGAATAACAAGTCCTTGATGACAAATACACAAAATTTTCTGAAAAGAAAAAGAATATGAGTAGGAGAGATCGAGAGATCGAGATGGTGTTTTCCCTACCTTTCAATCTGCACAGCTGTGTAGATTCACTGCCAATGTGAGATAACTGTGCAGTTCTGGAACTTCCAAATTTTGAGTCCACTTTCTGATTTCCATGTTTTGGCTTAGTTTAGTAGACCAGAGAGAGTTGAGTTGGTTTGAACCTTTCATTTTGACCTGTAGATGGAGAAGTTTCTCCTCCAGTAGAAGTCTTTTGAAGAGTGGCATCTAGCAGGTCCTGCAGACTTAGACTTGATTGTTGTTCAGAAGGAAATGAGATTCTTCACTGGAGTTATAAGAAAGAATCATCCAGGTCTATCTACAAAGGATGTAGAGGAACAATTTTCCATTCTGATAATTCATCACTGAGCATATATCCACAGGCTGGAAGATGCCTTCCTTCCACCTGACTTGCTTTACCAAACCCTTGTAGCAGCATCAGGAGATGCATTTGACTCACGTAGAACTCTGCATATTTGTGTATGTGGACTTCTAAACTGCCAAGGTTATGTGGTGCTTGCACTGTGTTTTCTTTTAAAGCTAGAATAATCCATCTGGAATTACTTCTCAGAATAATCTGTCTGCAGGAGGGACCTGCGGACATGAGGGGGTAGCTGTGTCTGTTAGACCAGCAGGGCACATGAATGCTGCTCTTTCTAGCACCTTGTCAGCTCATTTCCATGAATCCAGAGAATTAGATTTCAAATGCAGGCAAGATTTTTGTTTGCTATGGTAGTGCTTGCCCTGTTGACAGCGTTAAGTGATTCTTAAGTGTTCAGTAGATCAGGGAAATTTTCTGAGCAGTGAGAAGGTTTGATTTCATTAACAAAAGATGCATGTTAACTAACAGCTGCAAATATTAGAAAAATAAGGAGAAAAAAAAAAAGGAAAAAATTGTAGAGTGCTTTCAAGCTGACTGTTCCCAGAATATTATGGGCTGGAGTCCTGGAGTGTTCCCTACCTTATGATACTTCTCAATGTTGCTTTTTGTACTACGCCCAGCTGAGGAGCATATGAACCTTTCACTTGTGCACTAGCCAGGGTCACCACATGCCTGTCTGCATCAGGGCACTGTTTTGCCAAATGGGCTTCATTTGTGTTGAGGCTGCCATCCAAATATAGGCAAATGGGATCAGGGGAAGGCGAGGCAAGCAATGGTAGATGCGTAATAATGCTGATTAATGAGTACTTGCCTCCTGTTGTGGAATATAGAAAACTGATTCACAAACCTGCTAGAGTTGTATTTGAACAATAAATGGCTACTTTCTTTTGGAGGAGAGCAATGTTATTTCAGTTTTGCTCTGCTCCTTGCAGTGTCAACTTCTTTAATTATTGCTATTTAATTACGTCTTAGCATTTGAACTCTCCTCATTAACCTTCATCAGAGTGAGACACCTAGGATAATGCAACGGCAAAGCCAACATCTTGTRTAATTTTTTTTCCTCCCTCCACCCTCTTCTCAAGTCTCCAGAATTCATTAATTGAATGTTAGAGCATCTGGGCCACTTAAGTATTCGAATCATGCAGCAACATGGGTAGTGTTAGCCTGCTATGGCTCAATAAACCTCTCATTCTCTTGTTCACGGTTCATTTGAATTTTGCAGAAAATTCTGGGAGGAAAAAAATGAGGCATTCAAATAAAAATGGTGCAGATAATGGTAGGAGGAGATGAGGAACTCAGACAAATGTTTACTCTAAGTACCATGTGTATGTGGCACTGTCATCCTCCTAATTGGAAAAGGGAGTGGGCTTTACAGCAGAAGCCCACGAGCCAGGGTACCCAGGTTGTATTCCTGTGTGACCTTCAGCTGTCACTGCAGCTGTCCTCTCTATCTGGAAGCAGAGCTTTTATTCTATGCTGSTAAAGTAGCAGAACCTAATTTCTTATTTGAGAAGTGCTATAAGATCCTGGGAGGAAAGGTACAATAAAAGTGCAAAATAAAACTATATGTGGCAGTATTAGCCCTGATTCTAATGGATTCTAGAAGGGTATTTAATCCTTTTATCTACCATGGATAGATGTATTGTCTCTAAAAAAAACTTAAAGATGTTTCACTCCACTTTGGTGACATGTTGGTAATGCAAATAGGTCTTTGGACTATCTCATGACATTTGGAAATGAAAGAGGGAGGGAYAAAATGTGGTAACTGTAAAGGGATGTAATCGGGGATGTAGGCAGAACTTCTGTTGCTTCCCTATGGCTTTTTCTCCTCACACTACAAACTGGTGTTTTACATTACCAACTTGTGCTGCCTGTTGTCTGAAAGTCTGCTTTGGATTGAGCTGTTGTAGAATAAAACATAGACTCTAACATCTAGTAGAACCTTATCTGTGTRTTGATCTGAGGTTTTATTTTATTTTGGTGATACAACCCTCAGCTATAGAACTTAGATGCAAAGCAGACACAGGTTGATGCTTTCACATCAAGAACCGTTTGCTGTGAGTGTGGACGTGCTAGCATGTGGAAGGGGCCGATATTTATTTTGTGGTTGGAGGAGGAGGGAGAGACTAAACCAAAGATTCATCTTGGCTAAATATCAGCAATTTTGAGCTGTGCAGGTAGGAGACTCCAGGGTCATTCTGCAGTCAGTGAAAGGAGACTGGAAGATACCTGACGCCACCTAAGACCTTTGTTGCTCTCTGAAGGTACTTGGCTCATTGATTAAAGCCAAGTAGGTTGAATCCTAATTTAATTTCAGTATATAAGAAGGTGGTTGCGGTGTCCAACTTGTAAACACCAAAAAGGTGGGGGTTTTTTAATGTCTTGGATCTGTCTGTCTAGTCTCTCATGTAGCCCATGGACTTCCTTTGCTGATTTTCCTGGGATCCAGAGGAACTCTCCACTCGTCTGCCTGCCACCTACCAGAGGCCTTTTCCTGTGTAACCTTTGTTGCTTGTGCTTGCAGAGGGGCTCTGATGTGAGTTTGGCTCTGTATTGTTTGACTGAGGGAATTGATGTACAAGTGTTGCCCTTGCCAGCGTGATAAAGATAYCCAAGTTTCCTATCTGTGCAAGTCAGACTGCCTGTCAAGGGCTGTTTCTCCTGTGAGTTCAGGATGTGAGGCACTGAGACCGTCCCGCGTTTGGCTTTGGGAGACTCAGTCATGCAGTGAAACCTCCGTGGCYTTCTTTTTAGGGGAGTGAGAGCTAGGTTGTGCTTCCCTGTGGCTGCACCAGGCTGGTCGGGGCACGCTGGCCATCCTGCAGCATGGACCTGCTGCAAGAGGGAGCGACCTCCCTGCTGGGGATGTCCCTGCTCCGCTCCCACTGCTGCTTGTTCCTCAGTAAGCTCAGTGATGCTTTGGGTTTGCCAGGGCGCATTTTTTTTTTCCTCTTTTCTCCTCTCCCAGTCTTTGACAATGAGGAGTCTATATCAGATGTTCGTTTGGGTTTGCTGCTTTATTTTTGTTTAGCTACGCTTAAATTCTCCGAGTAACCCCATTTCTCCAGCAACCTTTGTCTCTGTGAGGAGCTACTGCCTTACCATAAACGAGACAGAGGACAAGTTATTTTATTGCTTTTCAGTTCTTYAATAAATTATTGYRTTTTKTTTRTTTGTTTTTCCTAAGGTAGAAATGGAGTTTTAAGGGATTCTTTTTCTCCTCTCATGTTTGAAACTGAAAGTGGAAAAGAGGAATGGAAAAGCTATAAGAAAAGAAAGCAAAGAAAATGAGACTGCTGTGTGTCACTAACTCTGCAGAACAGGTCACCAGGCAGAGACACCAGCGTCTTATTGCCTATGCTCAATGTTTCATACTTTTTGTCTTTACTCTTATTTATCCGATGTAGAGACTTTTTTTCTTGACGATCACCAGCCAATAATTTCACATTTGTCAAAGAGAAAATGAGATGATCATCGTGTGGCCTGGTATTACTGGAAGGGCAGATTAGATTTGCTCAAAAAACGGTGGCATTTTATGGTTACTTTTATGCCCTGTAAATAGGGGACGAGACAGATTGAAGAGATTACTTTAYAAAAAAATTCCATTTCAAGTCACTAGGGAAGCAGGTAACCTTCAGATATGAGCTTTGCATAAGAATGCAGTGGAAGAGAAGGGGTTTCTATTAACACTGCCAACTTTTTTCAAAAAACCTTCTGCCTGCTCCTCTGCATAACCTTCCTCCCTGCCTGTTTTCTTCCTTCCACCCACCTTGTCCCCTGGCAGTGCCATTAGAGATGAGCCAGTGGCTCGGGCAGTTTTTCAGCTGAGGCAAATAGCCCTGGTTCCACTGGCTTCAATGGAGCGATAACAAGTTATGCTGCCTGAGAGATGGTCCCTCATGGCTTGTGCCTGACCCTGTGTTTTTTCCACAGTACTGGGATTTCTGTTTGGCTCACTGTAGTGAGATCAGTTGTAAAATTTTTTGCCTTCTCCAAAGTCTGAGACTACCCATGACTGGGGTGCTAATTTAAGGCTTTTTTTCTTTTTTTTTCTTTATCAGAATGATGCTGAATCATAAGGTGGGTGGACTGATATGAATAGATGGTAACTCTGGCCTGTGACTGAAAATCTATGTATGTTTTAAAGAAAAKAATATCTAGCTGTCAGAATATGGGAGGGATCCTGGGTTTGGACCATGTGTTTATCCAATTTGCTTGGGTATTCACTAGTAGCCAGTGCTGGGACAAGGTAGGAGGCTGGGTASATCTTTGTCTTATGCAGCTAAGTCACTGATTTTTTTTTTTTTTTTAATATTCCTGTTTGCTTAGATTACGAAAAACAGAAATATTCTGCCAGCTGTGTGACAGCATTTAAAGGATTGTTTTTGTGCAGCACATAACCCAGTATGTGGCTTATTTCTTTAGTAATAAGTGAGGACCAGGATTGTACAAATCCTCGATGCTAGCATTAATTACTGTACAAAAATGTTCCATTATGACTGTTAATTTGGCATGAGAGCTGAGTAAAATGAGGACTTCTGAATGCTTGTTAATCCACACATCAAAACTGTTTCTCTTAGTTCCTGATATGTCTGCATTTAGGACCATAGTTTAAGGGCTGTAAAAGAACATAAATCATGGTCTGCCATGCCTGCCTATGTCCACTGCAGAAAATAAATTCAGAGAATTARTTGTGTGTCAGCCTCAAACATGTATATTTTACTGCTGATGGGACACTTGTTCTTCCAAATATTTGAAATGATTGCCCATATTTCCCAGATTCATAATATTTAACTTCTACTAGGCTTTTTAACCTTCTGAAATCTACCAGTTTTGTTTGTACTGCTCAAATACTTGGTGCAGCAAACTAAGTGAATTCTTAATCATGGTTTAGGCTTAATGCACTGCTTTTTGGTGAATTCTAGGAAATTAGAAGTTTACCACAGTCCTTTTGACTTCGTGTCCCTGTTGAGAGTAGTAGCTAACTTACATGGTTTGAATTGCTATTGCTCAGTGACTTTGTTTTTAAATAATGCCTTTTTTTTTTTTTTTTCCTTTAGTGTATCAGGGAAATTTAACTTTGAGGAAGCTCAGAACACAAATAGAGCCACTGCTGTAACGTAAGTCTAACGCGGAGCTTGTCAGCCCTGGCAGTGCCTATTGAGAGGCCTCCTGGTGTCAAATGTGCTCTGTCTCAATATGAAGAGCAATTTGTATTTGCAAAGAATATTCATACCTTAGACATGGGCAATCCTCTGAAAGTTTTATCTGCACAAGAGCTGTACTGGGAGAAGTGATGTGAAGGGGGACTCCTATATGGCACATCTCATCAGAGGAGCCAACGGGTGCAAYTCTGCCCAAAGTGATGGAGTGGTTTTCATTTACCCCAGCAGTGAATTTGTTTCCTACCCAGCCAGACCTAATMCTTTTTGACGTGAATGGATGGGAGGATCAGTCCATTAATGCAGAAGATTTAGTAGCTATTTGCTGAGTTTTTGCCACCTTTGACATTTCAGAATGGAGCTTAATGATGCAGCAGTTTAGCATAAACAACCGGCTGCATGGGGACATTTCTTTTCTGCTACCTTCTTTCCAGACTCGGTGTTTTCGGTGTGTCTGTGGCTTGGGACAGTAGGGTCTCTCTTCAAGTGCACCTGCAGGCTGTGCCACAGCTGTCAAGCTTTCTTTGTGAAGCAGGAGTCCTACAAGGGCACAGGTTAGGCAGTTTTTYGGAGCTTATAATAATCCCGTTTCCCTGGTTCCTCAGAAGATGTTGTATTTAAAAAAAAAATAAAATAAAAAAAAATTACACACTTTAATAGAAATACTTTTCCTTCATTAAATTAAGTCTCTAAAGCCCAATAGCATTTTCAGTGCTTATATGAAAATGCCAGTGGGGATTTGAGATTAAAAGCRGTATTTTTGTACAAGTCAATGAAGATCTCAATAGGAAAGAACACTCTTCAAATATAAATTCCTYCAGTATCGAGGAAGACAGATTTTCTACTTAGGTCCTTGATAATACTTCTCTCAGCCTGTTATGAAATTCTGTTTTCACATATCTGATAYGAGACTGTTACACATTAGCTCTCCATTTAATGAAATCTTATTAACGGTGCTTTTTTATTATAGAGATATGCCAAGCTACTCAGATTTAATTCATGTTTAACAGTAAACATGAGGTGTTGTGACCCATTTGTATGCAGCTCCGGTTCTGCATTTCTATCCCCAAAAAAGGAGTAAGCGACATGTTAGAAATAAAAGCAAAATAAATCCACTATTGTCTTTTATTGGCATCTGCTGGGCATACGTTGGCATGAAAGGTCGCTAATATGTGTGACCCACCACCAGAAGAATAGGAGAGGAAGAGATTTAAAGAATAAAATGTTCAAGAAAGCCTTAYTCACTTTTTTCCTTCTTCTGATAACTCCTATCCATTCAAGCAAGAAAAAACCTTGACGTCTGCGTTTTTGTAGATAAAGTACTGACTGATCAAGGTACAGATTTTTGGAAAGTGCCTTCCAAAGTCTTTCSTAGTGAAGAGAAGAAACACACATGGGTTGTTTTCACTAATATATATGCATGCGGGTCTGAAACTCCTTTTTAATTGAGGATCTTAAAGCAATGTACAACCCAGGTCTTTGCTATTACTGTTTTTGAAATGGTGGTGGGGAACAAGTCTAGAGTTGTGAAAGCAGAGCTCTAGAAAAGCAGAATGGTTCTTACAGTCCCTGTACTGGTGGTGACAGCATCTGAGTGGCCTCTTGGAGGAACCACATTGTCATCTGCCCTGCAACCCCTAAGCCAGACCGTAGGTGAGATACAGGACAGCAGCCAACTTGAGGCATGCACATAACGCACYCTGAAACAGGATTAAATTCTACCTGTGTTTAGGACTTGCCCTTTTCTCAACACTGAGAGGTCAGCTCAACTTAAATTTTCTAGAGTGTTGTAAATGTCAGCCTCTAGAGGGGACGTGTTTTCTGTCTATGTGGATGGGAAGAGACTCATTTCTTCACTGAAACTACTTTTCTGTCATCCAAATGTGGWTTCACTGGATGAGATGTTGAAGAAGAGCAGTCATGACCCTGCTAATCTGGCCTTCATAGCATCAATGCAAAAGAGGGGAAGCAAGATTTTTGCCTCATGTGCTTTTAAATGCTGTTTCTTGGAGGAAGATATTGTTCACCATTTCTTCAGGGGCCCAGTGAATTTGGTGCAATGTGGAACCCTTCCAAACAGGAGTAATTGATCRTCTGTCTCTTGAGAAACAATTTTTTTTAAAAGACCCTGCAGCTTGATATGTTTAGGGTAGACTTCMAAGTAGGGTTTCCCTCAGATAGAGAAGGACTTCCCCCCATTCTGGGGAAGTTTACTGAGTCTGGAAGTACTGAATAAAACAGGAGTTGTTGCTACTTATTTTTTACAGCTGCTTTTTTGTGGTGTCCTTCCTCTAGGTATGATCTGGAAATGGCTGCAAAAGCTTGTTGGGAGGCAGAGRCTTCCTTATTTCTGGGGTACTTGCAGGGGTGAGCTCTGGTTGCCTATGGATACAGACATCTCCTGAGCTAGGTGACAGCTGAGTGCAGTTTTTGAAGATCTGAACTTTGGGCGTAAATGGGATTTAGGCTACTTTAGCTGCTAAATCTGTTTGTGGATTTATTTTTGAGTGTCTTTTGAAAGGTTACTCATCAGTTCAGTGGAAGAGCAGCAAAAGGAACACAGGATTTCTGACTTCAGTCCCCATATTCAGACAATGCTGAATCACATGTTTGATGGAGGACAGTAGCTGATGACCTTCAAAAAAGTTTTMCACCATTTTAGAAGCTTTTCCAAAATTAGGACAGTGGTTCATGCTGAACCTTAAACTTGTGAAAAATCTCTCCAGGGTTCAGTCCTAAATGTCATCTGTACCGTGCCTGGTTTGAGAGCTTAAATTCTGCAATGGTGAGAAAAATCTGTTTGAACTTAGTGGCACAGAAGCTTTATTTCCTTCTGTGSCTTGGAAGCGTGCAGGACTGCACTACAGCAACACTTGGGAAGCAAAACTGGTTAAAKCCACTTTGGCTTCTGCATGCTGTCTCTACAGCATCGCTTGCAGAAGCCATMTTCCCATTAGCCACAGTTATTACAGTAATGGGTCACGAATGTAAAGGATAAAGGAAATTAGGAGTTGTTCTGTGTTTCTGGTTTGTGTTTCTCCTAAGGCAGGTCTTAACCTCAGAAGGCAGTTGCAACAAGTGCTGACCCAGCTATCCATTCAAATCAAGCTTCCAGGTAATTTACAGATAGTTTTTATTGAAAARAGCTAGCAGGGTTAAGTTTGTCACTTGCTGGGGTTTTTTTTTTCCACTTACTTGGGGTATCTCTACTTAATTTTTATTTTATTTTAAATTTTTATTTTCAATTATTTCCATGTCAATCTCTGTTTTTTGGCTGGGTCACATGGAGAGGGCTCATATTGAGATGGGGTCTGGACCATCTACCTGCAGTTATGGCAAGGATTCAGCAGCCTGTGTTGAGTGAGCTGCTTAACCCCCTCTCTGCCTCAAGTATCCATCACTGAAATGGACTTGGAATTGCTTTTCTCTTGGCAACAAAGTGCTGCTTGAAAAATATGCTGTAGCATGAGGGATATTTGGGATGAGTTATCAAGTCCTGTGCAATCTGGGGACACTTAGCACAAACAGGGATGTGTGTCTGGTCATGCTGTGTTCACTGATATTTATTTATTAACTCTGTGAGGAACCCAGGATTGGCTGCTCTCTCCGAAGTCTATGCTAGATCAAGTGAAGTTTTCTTGGATTCCTGCTCAGCTCAGAGTCATTAGCATTCTCCTGCTGTATTACATGCAGATTTTCTTGCCTCACAAGAATAGCATTATATGGAGTATACATCCTMTACCAGCAAAAAGAATGCATGCATGCAGAGCAATGGCAAGGGTTTACACAACTTATTAGAAGATGAATAAACAGTTCCCTTCTCTACCTCCCTTGTCCTTATTTCCTGCTGACATTCCCCCTGGCTGTGTTTTTTCTTTCCTCACCCTTATGTCCTTTCAACAGATTGGAGTGAGAAGGGTTGTTTTCACTTTAAATAACCTTAAATCAGCAGYGTATTCTTTGATCCATCATCACTCTGTATTGGTTGACCCTGGGGTGCATTGATAGAGCATGGGGTGACTATAGGCTTGTGCAGGTGTCAGAAGATGAAGCTGTTCAGGTTCAGGGGATGTGGGTACCGCTCATATCCAAACAGGAGGAGCTGAGCAGCCAGAATTGCATCAAATGACATAGGAGTGCATRTTTAAAAATCCCTCAATTTTTGTCCAGGAAATCTTGTCCTATGCAGCGCATGTAAACTGAAGCCTTGGTGGCACTGAGGTAATTTTCTTGTGGAAATGTAGGGAAAATGGGTGGAAGGAGCTGGTCTTTTCTGCCTACCTCCCCCACCCTGTCCCCTTTTAATTATGGTGTTTCTATTTAAATCAGAAAAAAAAAGAACTGCTTTTACAGATTGGATGAGATGTTCGCATAGGGAAAGSAGACTGCTTGAGAATGGAGAAGTCCTTTTTCCATTGTAGGCCACTGAACGTGGTCACCCATGTGTGGTGGTGTTAGAATCCATTACTAGTTGATTGCCAACAGCTTGCACTAACTGTGATGCCCTCCTCACAAGCGTGTGGTGTGAACCTTGCTAAGACTGTGGCCAGGCCAAGGAAGCTTCTGTTTCTGGTTCAACTTTCACTGCAGTCATTGCTACTTCATTCTGAAGGGCTGTGGCTCACTAACTCCAATACCTTTCAGGACCGTTTCAGAGGTTCCAAATTGCATTACTGTAAGTGAAGCCATGCAATGAAGTTAAGAGAGGGCTCTAGAAAGTATGTGCCATTGAATACTAAGCCCTACACAGAAAATGCTAAGGCAATTGAGGGAATACTTTGGGAATTTTGTGTTTATTAGTGTCCAACCAGTACTGGAAAAATGTCTAGGCAAGATCAAGCCAAGGCTTTGGGTGATGGAGCTTGTGAGCTGAAGARCTGGAAGGAACATAGGAAGGTTGCARAGAAGGAAARAGCYGCACAGAYGWYACGGTGGTTGACATGGTCTGAAATRTCCAAGACCTGAATGAGGTAGRAAAACACAGCTGGGCAAGGAGTTGGTTTATGGGTCATTGAAGTGCTTTYCTTGAATCTCTATTTCTATAGCTCTTGTAGAGCTTGCATAGCATATGCAGTTGTCGCTTTTGATAGTGCTGGATGAATAAACATACCATAAACGAGGTGCAAGTAGCAATGTCTAGGCTTGTGCTGCTTTTGGCTTGCAGTAGCTCCATGAGTTCAAGCCACTTTAATTAAAGACCAGTGAACGATATGTCAGCGCTGATGGAAGTGCCGACACCAGCTCAGGCTGTGGCATCCCTCTGTGATGTCAACTGCTGTCTGAATTTCTTTCTCTTTTTAATTTTTTTTTGGGTAAATATCCCCATAGTGYGTACTGCCTCATACTTTGTATTAATGAGAAATGTAAGGCTTTAAAAAAACAATTGCGCTGCAGCCTCATTACTATGAAAAATCCATTACTTGGAAGTCATTTGTCAAAGCCAACTGTTTAGTTGCTGTAATTTACATATTTATCAAGTTTGATTGGAATGTAATGACTTTGACTTTCTTCATTTTTTTTAACCTCTCTAACCCTCTCTCCCTGAAGAGGGCAATTTCTTTTTTATTTTATTTTTTATTTATTTTTATCAGAAAGGGCGAAGCATAATTCAATTTRCATTCTCTAATAAATATGTGTTAAGCCTTCAAACCATTTCAGTATTGCTTATGCTGGAAATGAGTTACCTTTCCATGTTCTTGCATGGGATTTGATGTGGGATTGTATCAATTCATGAAGGTTTTGTCTATGCCAAGGAATCTGGCAAAAGGTAGACAGCACCACACTCTAAATGAGATAATGAGTTTTAAGATATGCAGTTAATAATGGATCTCCATAATTCTTGTAGTTGGGGGATCAGACATGCATGGGTTTCCAGCATAATCACATGATTTATTATGGATGATTACTTTCATTTACATCTTATGCTGGGAGGGTTGTGACAGAGCACCAGCTAGAAACATTATTCCCTGGAATACAGGGTCGGAGACCTAGGAAGCTGCTGCGGACACTGCCCCACACTATATCTTATGCYCCTGTGAGCTGTTTTAAGACAGGCAGGCGGAGGTCGTGAGAACCTGCTGTGCCTGATGCTGGGCGCTGTTAAAGCAAAGCAACGTGGCACTGCTTGTTTGCAGCTGGCATCGAGTGAAGAAACCTCTTCCCCTTGCTGTGAAAAAGGCTAGAAAATAAGACACAGTGGCTGCAAGTGTGACAAGTGAAGAGAGGAATGCCAGCTCTCATCAGAGCATTGAAACTTTATCTGTAAAAGGAGCATAAGAATATCAGAATTGAGCAGATCTGTGGTGCCTGTGTGTGGAAGGGTTCATTTAAAGGGGTCACTTAGCTCCTCTGGACCATTTTACAGCTTGAGCAAAAGCTAAAACAGTACATGCAAAACTGAGGCATTTTAAAAAATATAAACACCATGGGAAGAGGCAAGTGAGAAATAAATTGAAATTCAGCAAAAGAGAATGCTGGCTGAATACCAAGAAAAATATCCTCAGGGTGAGACAATGGAATAGTTTTCCACAGGAATTGAGTGCTGGCCAGATAAGCATGGTCTAGATGAACTGAAAGGTCCTTGCCGGATCAAATGTGAAAGGGAACACAGATATTTTGGTGGCAATCTTTGAGAGGCAGTGAATATCAAGCAGCAGGTGCCAGGCACAAATATAACCTATGTGACAAAAAAATGTCTGCTACAGAAGCTGTGGCATCCAGTTTGTCAGCCCCTTTTCTGTCCTCTGCTGCTTCACAGCATCTCCCACTTGACATTCCTATCTTTGACGTGTCCCATCCTTTAAATAAATGATGACTGAGAGTGATCCCCTTGAGCTTCAACTTGGAGTGTGTTTTTATTAATTTATTTCTCGCTGTGCTAGATTTCTCCCCCTCCACTTTTAAAGGCTCCTTTGACTTTAATTAAAATTCTCTGTAGGCTTATTGCCTTGAGAGAAGAGAGCAAGCGTGTGCGAGTAAACTGGTTTTAACAGTTTACTGACTAGATGGGCTTTGCAAAGTGTTCACAGCCTTCCAGTGCGTGTGTATGCAGAAAACAAAATGTGTTTTCACATACACAGTATCCTGTGCTGATTACTGCCCCTCTGAAATTTATTGTTAGAGAATGGTGAGACCAAAAGGACCATTAATTAGAACTTGTAGCCTGGCACGCGTGTGAAGGTAATGGGCTGCTTGCAGGGGTCCTAGAGAAGGATCGTGTCGGTGCGAGGAACTGCTGTTGGCTTGCTGTAAGGCACAGGATGCATGTGGCAGGTTGCCTAGAATTGGGGATGGTTATGAGTGTCCAGGTGGAACTTCAACATCTGTGTGATAGGTCTTCTGTGTCCCCACAACAAAATAATCCTAAGTAGTATCTGAATCAGCAAGTCARCTCGCTTGATTCTTGGCCCTTAATGAAAAATAGAGGCGCCCTACCTCTGGGTAGTCCTTTCACCTATTCCCTTTGCAGGAAAGGACAAGGGTGTGACAGGACTTTCTCCTGCCAGATTGCCGTGTACATGGTCAAATACACTTAGGATGATGCTGTCCACGTGTCTCTGTGACACTTGCTGACCTGGAGTTGGTCAAAAGCGAAGGGCATGTACACACCTCAAACTATTTTAGGGGTGTTGAAACTCTGTGATGGAGAGCTGCACGCTTCCTGACACTGTGTCCTTGTGACAGAGAACTGGGAAAAAATCAATGAGTAAATCTGGGGCCTGGCAGTGCATTGTACAAGAAAACAGTCAACTTCTTTTTGGGGAGGAAAAAAAAAAAAAAGATCATTTTCTGGAATGATATGTGACCCTTGTTAGAGCAGCCTGAGGAATAACCTGTTTGTTTTTGTTTTTCCTCTCTGTTTTTTCTCTCCATTTCCACAGGAATATCCTGTGTGTTTGCTCTCCGTTTCTCTGCAGCCTCTCTTCCTTTTGTGCTTTTGGCTGTTTCTTATATGGTGTAGCTGTAGTGGGTGGTAGTTTCTCAATTACAGATTCCCAGGAACCTCTTTCATGATTCCTAGATGTTGTTTTGCAGCTTGTTCCTTCCCCATTGTTTTACTTGTTGGCCTTAAGAGGTCAGTGGCTTTGGACTAGRGCATTTGGAATCACCATCTCATGGCAGCTGTAGATGTCTTTCTCCTCGCTGTCGTGTTTGGCAGGATCCATGAGTGGCCCTGCATCTTACAGGAACAGAAGAATATGCATGGACTCATAGTCCTCAAGTGCATATGGATATATTCATTTATGTAGGAAAATCTAAGCACTGAAGTTACAACAGGCAAAATCCTTGGTAAAAGCAGGAAGAACCGAACAATGATGTCCCGGCTTCTCCTGTAATCACTGAGCTACTCTAAGTTGCAGGTAATTCCATCTTTGTTTTGGCTGAAATGTTTCTGGCATGAATTGTTTTCTTCAGCACATGAAYGCATGTAGCAAACAAACATAGCCTTAAGCCCCCCTCAGTGGTGAGAGCTGATAGAGAATTGCTTTATAACAGGAGCTTCCACTATTTTTTGAATTTTTTGATTTTTCAAGACACACTGAAAAGACACACGTGTATAACTAGTATCGTAGGTTGGCACACCAGTTATCTGATTATCATGTTCCTGTCCCCTTGTGTAATGGGAAGGCAGGTTATTCGAGAGGGATGGTAGCCCTGAAAAGAGGGAACAAGATAAGCAATAGTTAGTGTGGGTCCTTTCGCAATGCTAAGGCCTACGTCCTTTGCAGATGCAGGCAGGTCCTTAATGTTTTTGCTTTGTGCTCTGACATGGGGCTCTGGATCTGAGTTTGGAGAAGTCTCCGGAATGGCTGAAGATTTTCATACGGTCACTGGTGGTAACTGGAGAAGTCCATCCTTCTGAGCTGRTTCTATCCAGTCTAAAAAAATTTTAGAAATGGGAAATAAGTAGGATATGCTTTGGTTCAGTTTGAAATTTAATGTTGCCCTTGCGAGAAAGAAGTACGCGTATGTTAGATCAGAATTCATATATGAAATACAGAGCGTGACTTTTAAATATAAAGAGTTTTAAGAAATAGCACCTAGTGTTTAAGAAGCACTCGAGTAAAAAGATTACTTTTTGCAGATCATGCCTAGAATGTTTTTTTTTTTTCCTGCAGGTAAACTTTACTTTCTTGTTCTATAGCAGCTGAAGGACACATGTATTTTCTGGGATTTTGGGAATGGGTTCTGGGGTTCTGGGATTAGACATCAAATTTAACAAGATGATATATGGCTTTGAGGAGACACATTTGATGTACCACTTAGCCTTCCCATAATTTACTGCCTGCCTCTGGTCTCTGGAGGGCAAGGGGTTTATCTACGCTGCAACTTGACTTTATAAATAGCAAAGCAGGAGAGGGAAAAATAAAGCAGGCTGGGGACCTGTCTGCTAAACTGCTCTGATGTGACGGCGATGTAGGTAGGTGACATTAAATGCTACTGTCTGCATCCTTAATTGTGRGTTGTCATCACCTTGGCCGTTTGAGGACGATAATGTGCTGTTCGTATTCCAGGTTTCTTTTCTCATTCTCTTCTTGTTCATAAAATTGTATATTCTAAATTTCAAATGAGTATGTATAATTTAAAAACAAAACCTGGAGTGTGGGGGAAGTTTATTAGAGAAGGAGAGGGGAAAGAGGATGCAAAGTGGTTTGGAATTAGTTTAATTTTTGTTCCTCAATAAGGCAGCGAGCTGAGTGTCAGAAAACCCTTATAGAAAAGTAGCTGGTTCCAAAACTTATCAAATATTAAAAAAAAAAAAAAAAAAAAAAAAGGGGAAGGGGCACGGGGAAGGAAGGGGGCCTGAGAGGTGAGGGAGATCCTGCTCTAAAGTCCATTGCCATTTCCAATTGTGCAAATAGCTCTGCAGGGTGTTTGATCTGCGCTTCAGCGTAATTTTACCAGGAGATATTTCTGACCTTCTGCATTACAGCCAGATTCCTTTGTGGGGCTATTAAGTTGAAAATGCAGTCAAGTATTAACATTGAACCCGTTTACGTAACCTCACACTACACGGTAGCCCTCCAAACACCCTGCTCTTGAGGAAGCGAAGGGGAAGGAAGGATGAGAAGAAAGAGCTGGAGCCAGCCCTGAAATGGAAATAGATGAAGCCATTTTAGTAGATAGAAGCTTGGGGGTGTTGATTAGGACTTACCTAGCTAAACTCTCACCAAGGTCCACTTAGCTGCCTCCCTTTGAGAAGGTTTGCTGTCAGTAGGGCTGTGAAAGGTGTAGCAAAATACTTGGGGAGGAGGAACAAAGCAGCAGCAAGGCAAGGGGTGATTCAAGTGCTGCACTTTTGCATTCCCGGTGGCACTGAAATGTATCTCAAGCTATTTTAGCATCTCCCTTCAGAAAAAATTTTGAGTCTCACTTTCTTCCCTGTCCCATCTTTGTCCCTGTAGGATGCTTGAATACAAGTCTCAATGTTCTTTTTTTTCTTTTCTTTTTTTCTTTGGCTAGAACATATTTATTTTGCTTTGAATGAGAGCAAACCCAAATCCCAGGGCCTCTGAGTAAGGGGGAGCTACAGAGGGGGGAACACAATGAATGTGTTAATCCTGTGTCACCCTGTCTTTGAGACACTGTGCTACATTAAATTGATTTTGCAAATAAAAGCTAAAAGCTAAGCAAAAGCCACCAATCTATTTTGCCTAAAAATGATTTTAGCGCTCTTTATGTTCCCCTAAATGACAAACCAATTTGTTACCTGCCTACATAAACATTTGCCTATATTAGCACCAGAAATGTTTTATTTTTATTAGCCCAAACTTTATCTTTTTATGAAGACACAGAGGCCCAATAAAATTAGTGTGCAAATATAATACCCAATTTGCATTTTGCCGTGGTCAGCAGAAAAGCTGAGCAAAATCAATTTGATATTAGGTCAGCATATACATCAATAAAGCATGTGCACACACAGGACCGTTGTAATGGTCCTTGTAATTTCTATGCTGCCAGGGTAAAGAGATTAAATAATATTAAATGCTCCAAAATAGCTTTGCTTTTAATAGGAATGTTAAAAGAGAAAGRGAGAGAGAAAGATTTTGGCATAAAATAGCCAATAAAGGATAATAGTTGCACAACCTCTAAGCTTAAAACATTGTGACAATGATCTCAGGGGCTGGCTTCCTACTAAAAAGTCCCAATTCAGCAAGGGTCTTGTGCCAACACTTATTTTTAAACCCGATTGAAATCCATCTAAATCATGTATTTAAACACTTGGTACAGACAGGCCCATAATGTGAATGAAGATCTAGACCAGGATCCCCCTGCATGGATCTGGTTTCCCATGCATTCTGTGGGGACCCGTGATGATTCCCTTTCCATCCTGGCTGTGGGTGATGGGGCCCATCTGGAAACAGGAGGCGACAAAGCTGTCATGAGGAAATGGAAGAGCTCCTACAAAGGTCTACAGAGCGGCAGATGGAGGAAAAAGGGCTGCTTTTCTATTTCTTGGAAAAAGATGTACGTATTTATTCTTCTTGTTGGTGTGGCTGATGGTCAGCAATGAYGGCTTCACCTGCTCTCTACTGGAGCAGGTGTCTTGTGTCAACTCAGTGGGTCAAAATAAGAACCTMTTTCCCCCAGTGCAGAAAAGTATTTAATGACATGTGCCTGACTTCTCTGAAAGTCCAGGCTTTGCTCGGCGCTGTGGTACAAATAGCATCATTTTTACTTTCTGTGCTACTCTTCTTTGTGCTGCTCGCATGAGGCTTAGGAAGGAGGAGGGCGGGAAGTGACCCGCAAACCAGCTGCAAGCAGCAAGGAAAACTCGTGTTTCTTTGCCCCCGCCAAGTCTCCCGTGCTCTGATGGCGACTGAAATGGTGCAGTGCGTGTTGCTGAGATGTGCAGTCTTACCTGGAATGATGTTTGTGGCCAGAAGTAACAAAAAGAAATGTAATTAAGCTTTAATCTGGTCTCTCAGGAAAAATATGGAGTGTGGTAAATGCTGTTAGAATTTGATTTACTAAAGCAGTTTAATGGGGTAGAGACYTGGTAGTCAGGACAGCAACAACATCAGTTTTAGCTTTTGACACAGATGTTACATTTCTGTTGGATCCAGGCAGACTAAGGCAGCACAGAAAAGTGTAATGTAATAGAGATCTTGTTATTTCCTCTGTGGAGTCTTTAGTGCTCAGGCTTCCGAATACAAAACACCCGTAACAGCCCACCTCATTTTTCAAAGTACCTCAGGAAGAAAGGCCAAGTGGAGCTTGCTTGTTTTGCCAATGAGTATAGATATTTCATGAAAATGATATGTGGGTGTTTAACTCAAATGACAACTCAATGATAACTCAAACCCAGAGACTTCAGATCTTCTTTGGGTGAGATGAAATTTGGGCAGGAAAAAGGTGAGTTTGGAAGGGAAAAAGGCATTGCAGGAAATATCCATGATGCTGAGCAAAAATCTCCCCTGGTCCTTTTAGTGTTTCTTTCTGGTAGCACAGCTGTGATTCCACATACCTAATATTTCTGCATCCATCTTGAGGTGTTTACTATTAAGGTACTGAATACAGATAGTTTCCTTTTTYTATGGTAGCATAACAGTAAAAATAGAATGAAAAAGTCTCAGAATTTGCTGTGTTCCCATGAAGGATTGCATTTGGATCTGGCTGTATGTTTTTAGGAGAACACRTTTTCTGTGGGGCTGTCTTAACAGCACTAGTGCACTGAGTAACCAAGAGTAACAGGTAAGAGTAATCGCAAGCAAGAGACTGGAGCATGATGCTGGTGGGATGGCTGTAAGTGCTTGCCCTGTACAAGCTTATGGGGTTAGAGGAGAAGGAATATGCAGTGAGGGCCAAGGAATGCAGAGTCACTGCTGTTGTGGTAACTCCAGAGCTAGGGCAGATGCTCAGGCTGTGGTGTATGTTTGGATGAGCACCTCTCTTTATGCTCAGGTTTGGCCAAGGAGATTCTTCTGTGCGGTGGAGTAACAGGGTGGTGGTAGCYGCAGAACAGGCTATGGGAGCACAAGGTACAGTGGGAAACTGCTTGGGCTGCAGCCAAGGCCTTCAGAAGGGAAAGAAAAGGCTTGGTTCAGTCATCAGGGTGCTTGCTGAAAGAGAAGGCAGGCAGGGSGAAATCTGGCAATCTACAGAATTTTCCTCTTCCAAAACTCATTAAAAAATTGATGAATATTTGTAGGTTTTATGCATTAAAAGATGGAGTGCAATGGCAATTGGAGGGGTGGGTGGTACCAAAGCAGACTATTGCTCTCTGCATTTCCAGAATTGGAGAAGTCATGTCTAAATGCAGTGTGCTTTTCTGTGCTTTTGCTCAAGCGCTTGTGGCATCTACTGAGCAAAACTATACACTTCTTTTTTAATTTAAATTTTGATTGATCTTTTCAATTCTGAAGTAGAGAATAAGGTGCCTTCGCATTCTAAGATGTAAATTAAAATGTGAGATGKTGTCTTGTTGTTTCTGTATCCAACAAGAATACTCTGAGTAAAAGAGAATGCGAAGCATCATTTGTGTTACCCTGACTATTGTAGCCAGATGGTAGTTGCCCTTTTCTGTCTTTTTCAGGCTGTAAAGAACTACTGAGAGAGAGGACAATACTGATCTTGTTTGGGCTAGGGAGAATATTTAGTGTGTGTATGTGTATATTTATTGCAGTTCACTATAGAGAATACATATACAAGGCTGAATATATGATTTCCAAAAATATCTGTGGCATGTCTGGATAGACCAATGGTAATGTGGCAATGTTGGGTATAGTTTTGGGTATAGGCATGCCCTGTACAAGTTGGAAATAAACTTTTCATCTCAACTTCTTAGGTGTTATGATAAATATGAATTAAAGTGTGGTGCAGTTGCTGCTCTTGGCTTCCTGGTGGCTTGGATTGTGGAAGATGATTGGTGAACTTGGTCCCACGTGTTGGTTGATGAGGGATCCATACATCACGTGTCCCCTATTTAGCAGTGCTGTTGGAATACCTGGGTTATGGTAAAAACAGACTGGAAGATGGTGACTCTTCAGGTGCCWGTTTAGCTCCCATGTGCTTGCAGAGCTCTGTGTGTGATGCTGAACCTTGATGGATCTAAAGTACTTAGGCAGAGACTTTTACTTTCCCAAAGCAATGTTTACTATTTTTATTCACATTTGAAAGACACTGCTGAGTCTTGTAGGCTTTCCATGTTATATTAATGATATACGTTTTCTCAAAATATTAACAGGAACATTTATAGGAATGTTTTTGTTGTTGATGTGCATATTCTGGTATTTGAACACTGAAAATAATTGTTAAAAAAAAAAGATAGGACTCACTATTTCATCAAGTCCAAATATCAGAAAGCAACATGCTTTCTACATCTGCATCTACATTTCTGGATGAATAATGCAAGATACTACTTAGAGCAAAGAAAACTATTTATAGATATATTCTTTGACTAAACAAACTGAGTGAAAACACAGCTACTACATGAAGTTGGACAACCATCTATCCCGGTGTTCGTTATGGACAATATCCATCTAGGAGCCCGGGTACCAGGGAGCTCCTCTGGGACACAGTTGCAGCTGATGCTCTGAGAGTGCCCTGAGGTAGAAGGCAAAACCTGGGGACCTGTARGCCAAGGAAAGTGATGTTCTTGGTGTTGTGCCGAGGGTGGTAACGTGGTACTTGCTCTTYACTCTCTAGAAGAGGCATTTGGAGAAGGTCCCAGTTTGCACTCACTGCTGCATCCTCCAGTGATTTGGAGGAACTGGGTGCTGGGCCCTGCACAGGCCAAGTGTTACAGCTCCAGAGGAAGATGAGCTGCCTAATGATTTTAATAACCCTTATGAAGGGTAAAGCATAAGTAACAAAAGTRTTGTAATAAAAAAAGCTTATCCATCCTCTAGAAGGTGTCCAAGCCAGTTCAAGGTCCAAATGGTGGCCATTGAGCTGCTGAGCCTCTGCCCCTTAATGGTAATGGTCTGTTTTTCCAAAAAAGAGGAAAATTCTTCTCCAGTTGCAGCAGTGATCCCAAGGCTTCTCTTGCTCATTAAACTCAATTTGCCAATTTATCTTCTTCCTCCCACATTACTCAATGTTAATGCAGATGATGTAGGGGGGGCTGTTGATGTCTAGCTGAGGGTGTTGTGCTCCTTTCTGCTGCCTCTAGCTCTCCKTCTGCTGATAGAATTGACCCTCCCAGCTGCTGGGTTTGTCAGGGACATTCTGTCTTGCATTTCTTTACCTCTGGGGCTCAGAAACACCGGAGAGGACTTCAGCAAGCCTATGAAAGAGCAAGTGAATGGCTGAGTTGCAGGGTTAGCTGCTGTAGGACATTTACAGAGGCTAAAGAAATTAGTAATAATAATAATAATACAAAAAAAAGGGAGACTTGCTGAGATCCAGTTGCTTCCTGAGAAGTMCCAAGTATATTGATTATTGCTGTGCTGTTGCTGGGTGTAATTTGCCACTGGGGATGGCCGAGCATTTTTACGAATTAGGATATTAAAACCAATAATAATAACCTGGGCATAGACTTGGGGACACCAAACCCCTTTGAAAAATAAAAATGTTTGATAGGGTATATATCTATTAATAAAGCAAACAAAAAAAAATCCAAAAACTTAGATTTGGTTTCCAGTCATCTTTCAGTATAAAGCTTTCTATTTCCCAGCAAAGACTTAAGCTCTTTCTGGCTTTTGGGTCCTGCTGTGTTTAGTATTACCCCTGCTGTGTGTGTTCAGATCTAGATAAGATGTCTAACTGAGGGCCTGACCTCATGCAGTCTTTGTAATTCCCAGGACCCATGCTGAAGGGGCGTCATTTTTCATTTCCTGTTTGTTAAATATTGTCATTGCACAAATAGCAAAAACATCCTGCTTGGCCCATGCAGCTTACAGTGATTTAGAGAAAAGGCAGGAGGGGCGGAGTAGTGTGGTTTGAATATGGGGGGATTAAACCGTGTTAAATGCAGCGTAGCAATAGGAGCTAAGTCTCCCTTCCACCCAGCTGTAGTTTGAGGTGAATCCAGCACGTTTTCAGCTGCTCCCAGGAACAGGCTGCCTATTGCTCTCTTAGCGTTTTCCACATTGCAATGCTGAGCTCTTTGCTTTTTAACGTAGCAGGGAAAGTCATTTCCATAGCACAGTCCATGCATTTGCTACCTCACCTTGAATCCTCATCACTTTTCCCTACGTTTCGTTTTGAATATCTCTCTCAGACAGGGTAGGCGCAGTCCTAAATAATAAGTGGAGAACAAAAAGAACCGCCCATAGGACCCAGAGCAAAGCCCACACTAATAAATGTCATTTGTTAGAGCTTTACCTTTACGTGGCCCTGCCCGGGCTTGTATCAAGTGCAATGCAGGGTGCAATCACCTTTAGGGGACGAGCGGCCCCYCACTGCTCTTGCGTCCGCCCTAGGGGGACGTTTATCACAGGCGAGAGGGCAATTACAGCGCCCTTAAACTCCCCGTAGTAAATCTCGGTTTTTAAGGAGAGCTAACTTTGCTGTCATGGTTTGGGGCATGTGGTGTTAGTTTTGCTGCCCTTGCACAGTCTTCCATCCGGCTTGGTATGGAGACCTCGTGATGCTGCCGCCTTTAATTATGGATTATGCTTATTTATAATGTATGACCAATTTTAATAAAAGGATATGCTTTAATATTAATGGCCCTTTGTGTCCTACATATGGGACCCAGTTTAAGGATCTCCTTTTTTTTTTTTTTCTGTCCCCCACTGCCCTCTTCTGCAGCGAACCTGCGTCCGGGTGCTGAACAGAAAGTGGTCTTCATCACCGCACGCGTCCATCCTGGGGAAACCCCGTCCTCCTTCGTGTGCCAAGGTGAGTGCCTCAACCCAGTGGTTTTGTAGCAAAGTGCRAGTGGCAGATACGGTGAGATTTGTTTTCCTATGGACCTGCTTGTTGGGACTGCAGAACTTCGAAGGCTGTGTTCACCTGACAGCTTTTTCCAAAATGAGGACAGGAGCTGAATTTAACCCATTTACCCAGCTGTGTATCTTCATGAAGGCAGTAGGAATATATTATCTTTGGGTCTTCTGAATATTTGTTAAATTTGGTCAAAAATGAACAATGTGCTCTGAAATTACTGAGGAAGAAGTGATAGTCTAACATGCACAAGTGCAATGTGATCACATAAGGCTCCTTTCCATAGGAGAACAGGCTGGAAAAGCACTGGAACCAAGTAAAGCAAGTAAAACAAGTGCTTCCCTTTAGCATCCTTTTCACTGCAAAGCAGTGGCCCTAGTTGTCCAGTTTAATTCTCCATTTCTYTGAAGCTGCTGTTCTGAGGGATGCAGATCCAGGGTCTGACAGCTGTTCTCTGCACAAAGCATTCCTGCTAAAAAYAGAAAGCAAATTGCCCAGCTCACATTTATGGAGAGTTGTAAATCTCCAGCTTGTGGGTACAAATAAATAAATAATCCTGGCATGTGTTCATATAACTTCATTGTATAGGACTGAAATATTGTACTTATGGTATGTGACTTTCTTTGGTGGTAAATTGTTGGTGGTGTAAATCAACATAACTTCCCTGAAGCCAAGGGAATGTGCTAATTTACAACATCAGCTGGGATCTGGCCCTGCAAAGCCAATGAGCTGCATCAATCACAGCTTATGCAGGGCTTATTACGCTGGCGGCTTGTGACGCCGCAGATTGATTTGTGACCGGCCCTGCTGGTACCTAAAGGCCTCATCCTGGCAAGGCCTTGGGCCTGGCATCTCCCCGAAGCAGAAGTTTGGCACCTGCTGCTCCAGCCATCGAAGCCCTGGGGGCTCCCGGACCACGAGCGTCTTCATGCAGGCCCATGGAGGAGGGCAAGTAAACACCCATCCTTTAATAAAACAACCTCTTAGACTGTGTGCAGGAAAACTCAGCGAGATTSCCATCTCCTATGGTGACTTAGTCAATGGGGGGCATTACAGTACACGTGGTGTTTGTTAATGAATATGGATTTTTAATTGGATGCTTTGATCCTGTTTGTGCTGCTGGYATAGCCCCATGTAACGAGGGCTGAGGCACACTGCTGAGTTGATATGTTGTAAAAGGCTGTGGGTTTTTTTTCCTTTATATGTATATATTCCTCATATATATATGTAAGGGACAGCTTCTTCAAAAGAGGGATGAGAGTAGGAAAAGAAATGTGAAAAAGCAGGTGGCACATTTGTCCTGACAAAAGGACTGGATGGAAATCTCATTTTCTAAGAGAAACTTTGTGCTTTGTAAAAGAAATGAAAACAAAAAGAAGGGGAAAAATCAGAAAAAGGAAGGGTCAGTCTTGAAAAATGATATCGGAAGCCTGCTGTGAGTGCAGTTAGAGTGCACCCTTGGCTCCCTTGGGAATGCCCTGCTCTGCTGGCTGAGACTTCTGTTGCGCGTCAGGCTGTTCTGCTGCGTGCAGATGAAGCTGCCTTGTGTGTGCAATTAGTGTCAAGACACGTGGAAATGGCACGTGTCTCAAGGCCTTTGCTGCATTGCTTCTAGCACTGCCAAATATGAGACTGGGAGCTTGCTCTGTCTTTGGAAACTTTTGTGGGAGAGGGTCAAAAGGAGGGATGAAAAGGATGGCTTTGGCAGGAAAGTGAGGGCGCAAGAAGGAATTTGATTTTGGGAGTCTTGGGAAGCATTTTGGCAGAGTTAAGTGTCGCAGATTTAACATCCAAAGTCAGGCTCAATGAGTATGCAACATGTCAGGATTTTTTGGTACGAGTGTGTGGTCAAGCAATTTCTTTTGGACTGTTTGAAGTGATTATGCTCACCACCTGAAGCCTTAAGATAGGGAAGCTAATCCCAAAGATTTCCCAGGTGCAAGCAACGTCTCACATGGAAGAGCAGAACTGTGACTGCCTAGGCTGGGAGAACTGGCCAACTGAGGAATCACACATGAGCTATGAGCTGGCGCTTTTGCTTTTGCTTTGTTGCTTTCTCTTTTTTTCTCAATAAATTTTGGATTTCATTCAGTTTAGGGTCTGTCTTCCATTTTAATGCCCTAAACTCAGACCTAACTCCCCACTCTTTTTTTAATCTGTTTTTGGGTTAGCCAATTTTCTCTGGGCCCTCTTTGTCCTGCTTTCTGCTAAGGCCCTCAATTATGTCTTGCATTTTGATTAGGAGATACTCTTAAGGGAAAGAAAAGGAAAAAAAGATAAAGGAATAGTCAGCCTTGACCCACGAGAACATATTTGGTTCTGACCCTTCATTCTGTGTCTTACCATAGGTAAGATTTAATCAAGGATCTTTGCCATCTTTTCCCAGAGATGTGCAAGTGCCTTTCTCCACTCGGAGTTATATAGTTTGTCTTGTCCTTAATCATATTACACTACAAAGAGCTCACTCAGCACTGAGTTTTGGATATAAATACTTGCAGATATGCAAGTATTGTAGACCTGGATGCACAGCTCTSTCTCTTTAGTGCTGTGAAGTGCCAGCAACAGTAGCCAGATCTCACTAGATTCRTTAGGTACCTCCTCCAGCAGTTGTTTTTCACTATTTCTGAACTTCTTGTCGTGAAGTTCAGGGTCAGAGATGGAGAATTAGTCAAAGAGAGCGTATTTGTATGAGTACCTCTTATATCCAAAGGTAGGATGGAGCTCTACTCCTTGGGCTGTGAGGGTTGTCATTAGCATTGATGCTTGTGTCATGTTCAGGAATGAGTCAGTCAGAGAAGRGTCTGGGATGAAGGAGACACTTGTTTCTGTGGTTTCCTCTTACAGACCATCTTCTAGCAGKGACTGGAGTCACTGCTGCTCCTGGAGGGCTTTTCAATGCAACACRAAACAGGGAGTGTTCACCTTGCAACTCGGATTCATTTCTCATGTGCTGCTTAAACAAGAATTACACATTTCTAAGTGATCTTTCTGAACATATGCTTTTTTATTTTGTATTTCCTTTAGGCATATTTTATTTACTTAGAAATAGTATTTTTATTTAAGAAAATATGTGGCATTTTCCTGTCTTTTTCTCCCACATTGTGTTAAGGCAAATAACTTATTAACCCTTACAAACAGGGTTAGATATCAGGTAATGTGTGTGTATGCATGTACATGTATGTATGCATATATATGCATGTGTGAGTAAAATAGAATCTGCCTACAAGATCTTCCACTCTAACAACTGATGTTTAGCCAACTTTCTAAAGGCTTTGATTTCATCTTATTGCACAGTTCTGTCAATAAGAAAAAACCTTCAATAAGAGTATGGATTTTTCCAATATTTTTAGTCTTATTTGCCTGCCTTTGGCTACTAATGGTAGTCTTGTTCTGTTGTTGGTGGTGGTTTTTGGAAGGGAGATTTTTTTTTTTTTGGTTGTGCTTTGGGTTGTTTAGCTTTGTGGAAGCTGGCAAATACTCCTGCACTATTTTCGTGCATGTAAAGTGTTGTAGAAGACATCTGGTGACCAGCATGTTTAACTTTCTCCTGTATGCTTCTGGTTTTCCCAGCAGTCAGCAATTGCAATCTATAGCATGYCTAGATATACTTATACATGTACTTTCCTCACAGAGTTTGCATGTTCTGTAAACGGGCAATCATTTGACTTGTTTGTCGCACATTTGCCAGCATGACATCTACCACACCATCTAAATCCCAAAATACAAATTTGTACCCTAAGCATTTTGCTTTAATGTGCTCTACCAGGCTGGGAGCCCAGAACGGAAGCCTGGTGCAAGAGGGAGGGTGAAGGTCCCCCAGCTGTGTTTGCAGATGCAGAGCATCTCATGCTAAGTGCAGTTTGACCTGAAGCTGACCTTGGAGCTTATGGGCTGAATAGGGAACAGCCATTAAAACAAAAATATAAGGAAAACAGACACCTGGGACTCTTAGCCATAAGAATTGGAGCAAAAATGATTTTTCAATCAATCTCTTTTCATTATATCTGTTTAAATGAATGCCCCCTCTTGCTTTGCCTTAAATCAAGTTATATGAAATGAGAAACTAAGCTATTCAGGGTAATGCCTTTTTGTTTTCTGTTAATGGTCTGTGTTAACCCACACAGCTCTTGCCAGTGGAGGGCAGAGAAGTTTTGGTACAAATTTTCATGATAAAAAATGAGATGCAAGTCTCCTGCCAGCCGTCTCATGAGCATCATGGTTATACAGCTTCTCACTGGGGAGGTTGAGCAATTGAACTTTCTCTTCATGTGGTTTAAGGTGCTCTTTTTTTTCTCCAAGTGCTTGTGAAGGATTTCATTCCTGGAGAGATTGTATGCTGGCCTCTTGAAAGTGATGGCAATTCTGTGGTTTGCTTCTAGAGACGGTGCCTTCAAATTGGCTCTGTAGGATCTGTGAAGGAAGATAGTACGAGATTAAATTTGCTATAAGCAGATGGGATTTTTTTCCTTTCCAAAGGAAAACAAACAAACAAACAAAAAAAAACCCAGTGCATGTGTGAGGGGAGTCATTTTCAGTTTTGTTGTTCTTCTTTGGAATTGCAGCCTTTATTTTATTATGAAGAAAAAGGAGTAAATGCTTTCTGTGTTAAAAGCTGCTTTCTAGCTTTCACTAAACATAAATCTCTGAGCATTAGGGCAAGAGCAAATGCAGCTAATCAAGTCTTTATGTGTGGTCAAAAAAAAAAAAAAAAACACCTTTCTGAAGCAGCAGAGGTGATGACCGTAGTTGTTTGCAGGGGATGAATTTCTCCTACAGAAAAGAAAGGGAGTTCTGCAAGCACTGCTGTAGATGCTTCTGTAACAGATGCTGTACTGGGGAAAATGCTAAGCCTTGAAATAGCTGGTTGTCATGATGGGGAACCTCAGGACCTCCCTAGAAGTCTGCTGGACTTCTCATCAGATTGCATTTACATTTGAATGCACGTTTGGGTTGCATCTGTTGTCTCCTTGTTCTAGGTACTTATAGTAAGCCAAATCTTCACTTCACAGTTCTGTTTCCTACCACAGGAGGGAAAAAAAAAAGAGAGTAACCATAATGTATGTGGGGAGGTGGGGGGGGATATACCCACAAAGTGTTTTATATTTATTACTGTAAGATCATAGCTCTGTCTTTCTAACCAAATGGAAGAAATACGAAGCATACCCTTATTCTCTTCTGATTGCTTTGAGGCTGGAGGAAGGGAGCACTTCCACGCATACCAAGGCACAGGCTTCTCATTTGGCTTTGGGGGCAGGAGGGTGCTCTGGCTTGGCCRTGCAGCAGGTCTGCATGAGCTCTCAGGTGTAGAAAAGCCCTTGGTGGGAACACWGCCAGAGTTTGTTTGAGGGCATTAATTCCTCTAATACTGAAGAGAACTGAGCTAAACTAAAGCTTGATTTGCAGGGAAATTTATATTCCCATGGCACCCAAAAATGACCAATTTCCAATTCCTTTCAATATTCCCTCTRCCCTTTATGAGCCTCCACTTGCAGCTGCATCTCGTAGGGAARAGCGTTTGTGCCATTTGCCTTGAGCTCTTGCTCAAAACAAGGAGCTAAATCTGTATGGAAAATGTATGGCATTCTGCATGCACAAGATGAAATCCTCTGGAGCAGGGGAGGATGGGAACAGCATTTGGTTCGTTTAGCCACWACTTCGCACTTGAAGGCAGAGCAGGAACACAGTGAACGGAAGCTGCAGTTTATGGCCCCTTTTATAGGGGTTCAGGAAACCGAATGATGAGAAGGAGAAAAAGAGAACGGAGTTTAACAGCTGAACCATAAAATGAGCTGCAGGGCTTTCTTAAAGTTGTTAGCAAGAAGGATGAATGCAGTTTAAGATTTTCCTTCTTTTTTTTTTTCTTTTTTTTTTTTTAAGTGCAGAGCTTCTCAGCTTTAATACAAAGGGAAACACACTCTCCTCAATTCCTGAAGGAGAATGAAAATCACTATTGTCTGTCCCTTGTAAATCTCCTGGATGGGATTTCAGCATGAAGTATCCCATGAGGGAGAGAGGTTGTTCTGAGAATATAAAGCCATCCATATTGGAGTAATGGAAATAAAAGCTCCTTTTAAAATTGTGTTGATGTAAATAGACCGTTAGAAGAACTTCTGCTACCCAAAGAGCTGTTATGAGACATCACACGTTTTCAGTCATATCACTGTGATGTCAGGCAGGTATCAGAAGCTATGGAACTGTTTTCCTGGGCTGGAGGTAATTTTTAATGAGGTTGAATCTCTGTGGCTGTGTAGAAAAGTGTTTTGCTCTCCCGTCTGGTACACTTCCTGGATATGCTAAGGAAGTTCTGCACGGAAAAGCAGGAGCGGTAATGCCAGCATTAGTGACTACTTAATGTGTGTGGCAGAGCCCCCAAAATGCCGTCTGCCCTGGAAGGAGAAGGAGCTGGGGAATGTGATGAGATCTGAGACGCTCTCCTCACACCAGCAGCAGTTGCTGTTGCACTGCTTCTACCCCTTGGTAGAAGAGGAGATGGGAGATCGGACTCACCAGCCTTCTCATGCYGAGCTCAGCCCCACGTGCCAGCTTTGTGCCCTTGGTAGAGGGACGGATCAGTTCCAGCTCCTCATCCATGGCATGACAAGATCAGCTTTGCAAACACAGCCGAGGAATGTCAAATGGATTTGGTTCAGTTTTCCCTTTGCCCAGGGCAGGCCTTTGACTGCCTCTGTTTAACTAATCCCCTTTGCAATAATTGGAGAACTAAAGGAGCCCTTAGTCTTCAAGAGAATTGAAAAAGGTCTCTCTGTTCAATGTCAGGCAAGATTGTTCTGTCTCTTGGGGGGAATTGCCCAGTTATTCTGCAAAACATACAGAAATCTTAAGGGCCTGCTCCATTGGAGTTGGGCAAAAATAAGAGAAGGGCTGTAAAGGTTACAGGAAGTTAGGGGGTGACTTTGGATCATTCTGTTTTTAATGAAAAAGGAAGTAAGTGAGCACCACAAATTTCGGGGATGCTGGGGGGTGAGCTGAAGCACTTTCTGCAGATGTGAGATTCACCCTGATCAGGCTGCAGATGCTGTAGTGATGTGTTGGGCTTCACAATTAGGAGCCTCTTCTAGTTTTTATACTYTTCTTTTAAGCCTTTTCCATTCTCCTTCAATAGCGTCCCAGCTCTTCCTCACAACTGATATTAATCTTGCTGGTCTATTGTTTAYGGCTTTGTCTTCTGACCCTTTGTTCCTTGCCTGCCCTGCCTSGGTTCAGCTGAATTGATTTTTGTTTTCATTTTGTTTTCCATTCTTTTGTCTCTGAGGTGCCCTGCACTTGCCTTGCTGCTCCTATTGCCGCTGCTCTCAGCAGCCAGCGCTYGTGCGCGACCAGGACTCGGCTGCTGGAAACTTTTCTTTGACATGAGGGCACCTGGGTGCAGGCCCTCCCTGCCCCGGCACGCGTTGCTCTTGTGCTCCATGTCTGCCTGGTGCCGGGTGTCGGGCACAAGTYTGTGGAAGGCTCCAAGACCTCTGTGCCTGGCAGAGGGAAGGGCAAGAGGAAGAGACTGGCACTGAAAGGAAATTGCAGCCATCAAGAACGGCCTTCAGAGGCTCTTTTGATGCTCTCCTGCCTCTTGGGACTCAGGACAGAGAGGACCGTAACGGGGCACGTGCTGCTGCCAGATAGACATGTGCTTCACCAGTCCWGCTTAATTTTAGCTTGCAAGACATGTAGGCACAAATTGCTTTGCTTTGACCCTATTGCGTGAGCAGACTTTTATTAAACACCTTGTGGATGGGAAGTAGAGCACGGATCTGGGACACTGTTACACAATGGCATGGCTGCCTTGGAAAGCCACCCTCTCCAGGAAGGTTTAGTCTGTAGAGTGACAAATGTGGCTCTTAAGTGMCACTCTCAAGACATGCTCTGAAGTGCACACTTCAAGGGTCAGATAACTTACTACGCATATAGCAAATCATGGTGCATTCCTTGTGCCTGTGCTCTGATTTGATGGTTACGATTTTAGACTCTGCTGCTGCTAGGCACAGAAGATCATTTTTTAACCATCTCTATTATTTCATGTTTTTAAATGCCATAGTTCTTCAAAGAGRATGTTTTGTTTACTTGAAATATTTTACAAATCCCCCTTTATTCTTTGTGGTTTTTTCTGCCTTCTTCTTTTTCTTTTCTTTTTTTTTTCTCCCCACCTTTTTCCTCACTGTACCACGGAGGAATCAAAGATGGGAGAATGAAGAAAAGGAAGAAACTCTCAAAGATCAATATGTATTTCAGTGATCAGAGTTACAAACAGGGAGGAGAACATGTCTGTGGGACTTTTTACATACAAAGCTCCTACTTAAAAATTTGCCTGGCCGTACTACAGCATTTACCACCCAATTACTACAAACCTGGACCCTGGCTTTATCCAACACRAACAGGTCTTTGGCTGATTACAGACCAGAGGCAGGACAAGCAARAACAGGCAGGGCAGGTTCTCATTTTCTGTCTTCCACCACCCAAAAGGAGCCATCATCAACAATGAAAAATGTGGGTCCTTGTGATTATTAAGCCAGGCAGACCAGGTGCTGTGAGARCAGTGTGAGATGGGGAGGATGCTAATTCCCTGGCTTGGGACAAGCTGTTTGGCATCATCTGAGCCCTAACCATGGTCCACAAAACGAGGGAGTCAGCGGTGTGGCTGGGAAATGCTGTGGTCTGTCCTTCTCCCAGGTACCATCTTCTCCAAGCGGGTTCTGTCTTCTCTCTSTGTCTTCCTGGGTCAGCTAGCTCACTGCAGGCAGTTCACCTGCCCTCCCTTGGGGACAGGGTCAGGGATGTGGCCGTCACCCTCCTCAGCCGAGAGCGCCCTGCCCTGGGGTTGAACTTAYGTGTTCTGCTTGTCAACCTGGGATCTGATGTGCCCAGGAAAACGCTTTCCTTTCCCTTCCCTCCTGAGGTCTATATCTTTCATGCAGCAAAAAGGGCTGTCTATKAAAGTCAGGTATCTTCTTGTGGTAAAGATGTTAAAATTCACTCTCTCAGTTCAAGGTGGAAGTTAGACAGTCTTGGCTTGTGGTTATATATGAACTGTGATTCTTTTTCTTTTTTTCCCTCCTCATGGCAATGCTCCTAGCAGCCGAGGATATGAGGGACATAGCACCCAGGCATGAGCTGGTGTGGTCACAGTGCTGCTGGAGTTGAACACCCACTGCTGCAAAGAGCTCGGGGAGAGCTGCTCCCTGCGGGCTCACCTGCCCTTGAGGGATTGTTTGCATTTGAGGCAGGCCATGAATGTAGAGTGCAGCAGATTGGTCCTTGAGCAATTCTTAGTCGGCAACAGGAGCATCTTAATATGCTTCAGAATAGGTTCTGCAATAAGACTGTCTCCAAACAGAATTTCTTTATTTCTTCTTCTCCTTCTCTTCTGAAACAGCAACAACCCACTTCTGTGCTTAGAGGATCCCTCGAAGTTATATCCTGCTAACTTTCTCTCCTGTGCTCTTTAGATGGAGACGTGTATTCTGTACCCTCCTGGAGAATTTTACCTCTTTACAAGCAGAGATGTCAGTTGCTTGTGGCTGCCCTACTCTTATGAGAACTGTGTGCTCACTCGATATTCCTGCCTCAGTGCTAATTACCATCACCTCTAGGATCTCTAACGCAGCTCCATTTTCACAGTAAGGTTTTCTCTAGGKGGGGAGATGGGGGCTTACAAGATATTCTGCTGCTTAGCAGCCTGGAGCACATCTTTTAGTTACCCTAATTTATTTCTGTAGAGTATATTCTTGCTGGGATGCATGTGCTGTAAATAAAAAACAGGTCCATCTCCACTTGTGAGGGGCAGAGCTGAGCAGTTGCAGTGTTTTGTTGTTTTCTCGCTCATGTAGAGATATGGTCTTTCTTTTTGGTGCTTTTTTTGTTTTATTTCTTTCTTCTGTTGGAACCCTGTAGAAGTAGCTCCTTGACGAGTCTCCTCCAGCAGCACTGGAAGCAACTTCCAGATACACAACTTTCATCTCCAATTCAAGGGAAGAAAATTCAGATGCAGCCAACATTTTCTTGGCTATTGCATCTTCCCAGAGGATTAGTTTTTTGTTTAATGAATCATTCCTCCTCTTTCTTATCCAGCCCGGTCAGCTCATGAGTCACCCAGAAGTAGTCCAGGTGTTGCATCTAGTCCCTGCTTTCATTGTTTTCCAAGACCGAATCTCTGACTTTGCTGTGCAAATGGACTTCTATGTTTTATTTTGGTTTTGACTGTTCTTTGAGGATGATCAGAGCCACTCAGCTTCCACCAGCAACTCCTATCTAGGGAAAACAGATGCAGAGCTATTTTTTTCTCAAATGCTACTGATTTTGCTCGTGTGGTTCTTTCAGATGGAGGTGCAAACCCAGAGCAGACAGAGAGCTCACCCCATTTTCAGAGAAAAGGTGGTCACATTTGGGGTGGAATAAGGCAGTTGACAGCTGCAGTCACCTTTCATAACCAGCAGGTAGTTGCAGAGAAGAGTAAAGCCACTCTGTTGAATTAACAAGACTCGTTTTCTCAGGTTTTGAAGGYTGCCTGTTTTAGAAATGTCACCTTAACAGGTGACACCAGCATTGCATATTGCATGTGGACTCTGCTGTGCCCCACTCTATGCCAGGAGTTTTACGAGTGACTTTGAGTGGGAACAGGTGAGCTGGGCTGCCTCACACCTATTTAGTTGATTTGAATGGAAGGCTAGAAAAATCCTATAAAAGTGAAGCAATATAAACTGCAAACCTAGTAAAGTGGAAATCAATGAAGCAGTCAAAAGGTGCCATTATAGCTGGCTCAGTGTAAGTTTTCGCATATCAACAGTAACAGAAAGCAACTACTTTGCTTGTCCCCATAGGCGGCATGAGRGCGAATAACTGTACAGGTTTCTTAGGCAGCGGGCTGTCAGGGTCCGTGGTGAGGAGCTGGGGTAGATGTGTGAGCAGCAGCAATGTGCAGKAGGGGCAAAGCACCAGCTCCTGGTGTCCTGCAGAGGACAGCACCCATGAGCGCCCTTCTGAGGGGTGCCCAGGGGTAGATGCCAGCTTCTCTTAAGAGCAGCCCAGAGTGCTTCGGTGTTGAAGGGCACACGAGAGCACCTTCTTCCCTGGTGTTTGCGCTTTCCCCTGCGTGCACATCTTCTGCTTGCCAATCTGGATCCCCTGTGGATGCAAATAGCATGTACATGGCTAAACATGGGGTTTTGGACCAGCTGGTCTTGCCTAGTAGACTCTTCTGATAGCGGCTGATAACAAGTGGCTGCCATTAAAGATCAAGGCAAGGATGTGGAGATGCTGCCCAAAATACTCTTGTAGCATGCTATGGCTGAAGAAGACTGAAAAGGCTCAGATTTGAATGACTGACCTTGTGCAGTGCAGTCTCTGCATCACATGGCTTTGTGTGCCTGCCTGGTTCACATATTGCTCCTGGGTCTCTGCTTGACTGAGCAATGCATTTACAGATGCCGGAAAGCTGTTTTAGAATGTGTTTAAAAATACATATTTTTCATTTCTTTCCTGGCATTATTTATGCGATGCCTTTTTTCTTTTTCATTGTATATTAGATTTTCATATGTAAATGTATTCTCTGTCTCCTCCAGAGAAATCTACCTTTTGCTTTCTTGGTTTATAGAACATATTTTGCTTTGACTAATCCACCAACTTTAGACTTTCAGTAGCTTGCTGCTCCTACAGTTAATACTATAAGAGTCCAAGAGCACAGTGTGGCTTCTTGTTTGTGCTTAATGAATATGCAAAATTCCACTATATGACAAGTTCCAGAGGGAGGTTTTATGTGAAACTAGTCTGGCTTTTATTTCTGCTGCCCATCTTTGCTTAAAGAAAAAAAAGCACACTGAGACCTCAAAAGATTCCTGGTCCAGGGAGAAAGGTGCTGCTACTGAACATGGAAAAGGCAACTTTGGACTTTGAGAGATCTTAGAGCACCTGGTGAGATGATTCAGCAAAAGGTCTGAAGGAGCATCCCTGTCTGTAGCTCTTCCTTGCAGCCCAACAAATTGTAGTGGTTTCCCAAACAGAAAGAAGTCTGCCCAGCACAGACTCTGCCCAATCCATTTCTGAAAGAGAGGGTTTCTCCCCACACTTTATACCACTTCTAAAGCTCTGCTGGGGTCTTTTGTCTGGTGCAGGCATTTCCCTTGCACCCTTCAGCTCCTGGAAGCATCTCTGACCTCCACGTGCCCAGCTCGGTYTGATCCTGGGGGCAGCAGCAGTACGATGGTAACAGGCTTCTTTCTTCCTGCAAGACCCTCAGCTTTGAATAGAAAACTGGGGAGTGCTTAGTTGTTTTTTTCCTCTTTGCTAGTGCTGTGCAAGTGGTTGTTGCAGAGTCAAAACTCCCATTGAGGGCCATGATAGAAAGACTGATGTTTTGCTAGTTGATAAATATAATAGGAAACAATGCAAGGATGCCCATGCTAATTCTGCCAAAGAACATGCCTACTTAATTCCAATTCATGGACGCAGGATCCTTCTGCTCGTGTGCRTGTGCACATGCTTTTTCTTTCCTTTGCCATCAAGTCGCATTTCTGGGTTGTGACCCTCTTGTCTTACACRTTGAGGAAGGCAGGATGATCTGCTGCATATTTGCGTTCAATTCTAAGACTTAAATTTTAGCTGTATTTAACACTAACTAATTCTGTAAAAATTGAGGGCCATAACCCAGCTTTTCTTTTCTTTTTTTTTTTCTTTTTTTTCCTTTCTGTCTGGAGGACTCGCACTCAGGGGAAAGACAGAGTTTGAATAATAATGGCTACACACGTCAGCTTCTGAGGCAACATCCTCAGAATGATTCTGATAAATCTCAAGTAATTCATTAATAGAGGGAGATGATCTGATCCCTGCAGTGTTTCCCCAGGAGCGCTTTTGTGTTTTCTCCTATTCCCAGGAGGGAGAGACAGACATCATCCAGGGGCTGTCGGTAGAGTCATTCGGATGCAGGGAGAACTCCAAGCTCCTTACAGCATATTAGGAAAATTAAAGAAAACAAAGCCAACCAACAAAGCCGCCCCCTCGGTGTGCACTGTGCGCTGAATTTATGAACCCTTYGAGCAATCCTGCAGCAGCCGCTTGCTCCTGCCGATAGGGCCTTTCCTTGACAGCCTCGCACGTTCACTCCAGTCCATCTCACAGCTCTTGGCAGTTGTGCCGGGATCTGCAGGAGAATTTTATGACTGCCCCTAGGGTGTGKGGGGGAGATTAATTAGTCGCTAAGCAAGCCCCATCAGCATGAGGGCTGATGGTGGTAGTTAAGTGGCTGAGGTTTGGGCTCCTTGCTGCAGAGGTCACAAAGCGATCCCTGTGTTCAGTCCTGTGCTTTGTACCAGACAGGGCAGCCGTGGCCTTGCTCTACCCCTCTACCCCACTTATTTTTTGAGTTAGTGGGGGTCCCATTGCTATAAGGGAAAGGACTGCTACATACCGTGAAATGTTGGGAGATTAACCCGAGGTGCCACCTGCACTCGCTGCTGCTGGAGAAAGCAGGGAGCTCCTGTGCGCCCAGGGCTGCGGTGGGATGAGCTGAATGGTACCAAGGACGTCCTGCYGTTCTCTAATCAAGGGTGCCTGCCGCTTGCTGCTGCCACGAACCCTAAGTTTGCAGTTGTTGAAAATGAGATCTTTTTTCTGGTTCTATTTCTAAAGTCTGAAAAGACCCACAACCCAAAATAAATTGCATTAAAATGGTCCCTGAGGCSATAATTTGCTGATTCAAACAAATGAGTTAAAGATTCAGGCTATTAAGTTCCAGGATT
Source organism: Eudromia elegans (assembly GCA_003342815.1). Lineage (NCBI taxonomy): Eukaryota > Metazoa > Chordata > Aves > Tinamiformes > Tinamidae > Eudromia > Eudromia elegans. The sequence goes on from PTEX01000009.1 coordinate 4,052,994, forward strand.
TCTGTTTAAAAAACTGCCAAAGTGTCAGAAGGCAAATCTTGGGGCATGATAGAAGTCTGTTTAATCAGAACAACATTGCATAAATATGATCTAGAACATGGTAGTGTTTTGTAATGGAACAGTTCTTGTCGTCTTTTCTCATAATTTCCTAAGTTGTTGACTGTTTTTATGTTCCGGGCAGGACGAGATACTGGTAAAATGCCATGTTTGGAGAGCTTTCAAAGTGGGAACTAAACTTGCTCTACCGAAATACTTAATTGGTTCTTTTGTGGTTGAAAAATTAATCAGGTAAAATTTAAATGTTACCTTTTATTCTCCCAGGGTGACCTGTGAGGTGCTGAGCACCTCCTGCAGTTTGTGCTGCTTGATTTTTTTTTTCTTTTTTTTCTGACATTAGAGAGAGTAGAGCTTAGAGTCCTAAGAGTCCAGTTCAGACTGCAGTTCTGAATTGGCCTGGCCAGCAATTCTGGCTGACTCAAAGATTTTCCATCTTAGGTCTGCAGAGGCCAGTTTTTATGAAGTCTCCCTAATCTTTGGGATAGGGAGGCAGGGAAAGGACTGTCAATGGTATAGACCTCCTCCAGTAGTAACTGGGTAAGATTGGAAAAGTTTTGGAGTTTGCTCAATACCTAGCAAGCCTTTTTGCTTTTCCTGCCACATTTCCTAATGCAGGCAGCGCCAGTGGGCTTGAAGAGTCTGTTTGAAAAGTCCATCTGCTGGTTTTGGCCCTAATGATGTTAGTTTTGCTGCCTGACAAACCTGGCTGCTGCTGTCTCAAGTTGAACACATTTAAACAAGCAGATTCTTGCAGCAACCTGCCAGAAACCAGCAGAGCTAGAGACCAAGACCAGGCTTTCTGGCTTACAATCCTGTATACTGGACACTGGCAATGCCAAGTTTAATTATGTCTTACTAGCAATATATACATATATGTATCTTTTCAGTACTAAATCAGGATATTAGACTTCAGCACAAGAGCACATCCTCCAAAGCAGATGTGAATTTGCTTATGAGGGAGAGGCCACAGCTCATAAAAATACATAGGAAATCCCAAACACTCATCACTTAACAACTTTTTGCACTGAATAGATTCTACATTGTAATTGCCAATTTGTGACTGGCTTAATTCCACCCATACCCATTTCTCCACATGGTCTTACTGCTTGAAACACATCCAGAGCACCAAGGTCTGGGATGGGGCTGCAGCGCAGGGGTGTTGATGTGATGTCTGCRTGGCCTAAATGTAGGCAAAAAGTGTGAGATAGTCCGTAAACACTGAGGTTAGGTGGTATGAGGTGCTGCCTGTTTCAGCAAACAAACCACATCATTGTGCTTCTTTGCATCCCTTTCCAGTAAGTAAAAAAAAAAAAAAAAAGAAAACATAGGGCATTTCCCATTCTGGTGTGTGTCATCTGCTCTTAGTCAAGGGATCCCTATCGAAGTGGCCAAGAAAGTCTGGCTAGTGGCATTATGTGGCTCATCATATTACCTGGTGGTCCCAGGATGTTTCCCACTGGCAGGATGTCCCCACATCTGCSTTGAACTTGCAATCTTATTGTCACATGGTGCTGTCAGTGCTTCAGCCACATGGAATATTACTGTTTGTGGGACACCTTGCTAAGCGAGGGGGAGAGGGAGGGAGAGGTCAGGAACGGTATTGCTAACATTCTTTAAATGGATTATTGCTAGTGCGTGCTAAGCACGTTGAAGACCRCAGTGCCCTCCTTGCTGTGCCATTAGGAGCGTTTGTGGCTGGTCGCTGCCCGTTCCGGTGCCTGCAGCCCGTGCAGCAGCCGCAGGGTTTGCGCCGGAGCTGACGCGAGCGCGGTTTCCCCGGGCTGGCAGGRTGCAGCGAGCGAGCGCGCTCCCGGGGAGACCGCTGCTCGCCGTTTATGTCACTGCGCTGGAAACAGGCCTGGCTGCARTGGCCTCACGTATCTTAAAACGGGGAAATTACTAATTCAAGTCGGTGAGCATATTTTCATTTTAAAAGAGTAGCAAATTAAATAAACTCCCTGCGTTTTGCGCTTGAGACCTCAGCGTTTCATCTGCTGTAATCTAATTCGCCTGTTCATTTCCTGCACATTCATTTTATCCTATTATTTGAGATTTCCTTTGCTTTTCTAATCCTGTGTTTTGAAGAGACATAGAGTTACAACAAAGAATAGATGAGAGAAATGGTAAATAAAAGGAAAAAAAAGTCATAGTTTGACATTTTCCTAATCAATCTGCTTATCATAGCTGAATCCTTGAAGCAGCTCTTTTGTTTCTTGTTGATTAAATTTCTTTAAAAAAATGTGTGCCATGGGGCCAAATGTACAAATCTACCAGGGACTTGGCTGTTATAGGTTTTACCATAGCAATGATGGTTGCTAATTATAAAGCAACTTCTCAGATGATCCYGGTCATTCCCGCACTTCTTGATGTGCTTTGAACCAGCTGTGCTTACTTAAGTCTGATCTCACTTCAGTCTGAAGTGTTTATTTGCCTAGTAGGGAACAAACTATTCCACATGGGGGAAAAAAAGCCCTATCATTCTGGGAGGATTGATCAACCATTCTCTGAGTTAAATGAACCTTAATCAAGAGTSCGTCTGATTTATCTGGTCTACCAAGTGCTTTCCAACACCCATTTCACCTGCTCATGTTGGCTGCTGTCCTGCTGTGGGTAATTATATATTTTTTTCAGTAGTTCATCTTTTTCAAGAGCCCTGTGTCTGTTGGGAGACATTGATAACCTTTCTGTATTGTCTAAAAACTTAATGGTTTTCATCGTGTAGCACCCTCAGGTCTGTGCAGGTCCCTCTAAGCTGGTCTTAGGGAGATTTTGAGGYTCAGCCTACAAGAAGCATGAGGCACCCTGAAAGGCTGATTCTGACAATTGCTCAGTAATATCCTTGTRCATCATATTGCACCTCCCTCACTGCAAAAGAGTCTCTCTTGCACTTGTGTGTGTTGAGAAGGGCTCTAGAGGGAGGTAATGAAAAAATACCTTGTGTGCTCGATCTTCCCAGCCTTGTTTAAGTGCAGTAACTGCTCAGAGATGTGTGCGTGAGCACATACACCAGGATYGGCAAGCAGAAACTTCAAACAGATAACCGAGGTACTTGAGGCAATGAATTCCCCTTCCCGTAACGCTGGAGCAAGTGTATCTGCTTGTTCCTGTWGCAAGTGCATTGGCAAAAGTTACCCTAAATTGGGCCTCTTCTCATTTGAGAACTGGAAAAGTCTTTTCTCTGCCCATTTAGTAATGCAAGAGAAGAGCTAACATAAAGAATTGAGGCTTTCTCCAGTTCATATTTGCAATACCATGTAGCGTGTTTTGTTTGTTTGGGGAAAAATAAATAATTTTGTGTCACTCCTGTTCATCCGTGCTAGTTTCAAAACTCTGATTAAATAACTTTACTTTCCCATGGATCCAAGGGAGAAGCACTTCTGAAAAGACCAGGAAACTAGCAAAGCATTCCCTTCCATGGCTATAGAGTCATTCTATACTGATGTTAAAATTACTTCTTCCTTCCCACCACACCCCGCCAAAAAAGGCATTTCTGAAAAGCGTAAGTTGAACTTGGCAGTTGGATTCTAGGCATTAAGAGTAGTGGCCTTGGGAGGAGTGGAGCCTCTGTAGTCATCCTGTRCTTATGGATAACTCCATGTGATGATCCTTTGCAGGGATAATTTCAGGGACAGCAGGATGCTAGATCATGTCGATAGCCCTGCTGTGAGTCAGCTCTGCTCATTTATCACCATTTGCTCTTTTTTTTTTTTCTTCTTCGCCTTCCCCTCTCCTGGCTTTTGTGAGATATTGGAAACTCTTCAGAGTGAGGCACGATTGGATCGTTTCTGTCTGTCGGCCTGTGCTGGAGGCCGTGCTGAGACCTCACATACGTGGTCTGTGAGGACCGCGCTCCTATGGAATTGCTGAGACTTGTGGTGAGCTGGGTCAGCTTGAGCCTTCCCCAACGTCATGGAGGAAGAACRTGCCCTTCATYTGGCAGGTTTGGTCCTGCAAGCCCRAGAAAAAGGCTGGGGACTGGAAAGGGCCTCTTTGCCCAAGGGGAGATCCTTTCCTTTATAACTATTGTACAGTGGCACAACAGGCTGGTTTTGCTGTATTTGTGCTGTGGAGATAGGCCTGAGCAGCTACAATTTTCTATTATTTGGTATGTTTTCACCATAATATTAAAAGCAACAAGAATAAATGAAACCTCCTTAAAGCAGCCCAACCATATACGGTTTTGCTTTCTCCCTTTCAGCAAGCCTGGTGTTTTTCTGGTGTTTTTTGATAGGAGTTTCCGGAAGTTTTTGTACAGGTATGTACAGGTATTTGGGACTCTATCTGTATTTTTTTTTTCCCAAAAAATACTACTACTTCCGAGTTAATGCTTCATTGTTACATTATTTAACTTATAGGCTATGGTGAGCTTGGCGCAGGAGACTTGTAGCTATTTGGTGTTAGGAAACGGCTCTAAAAATATAAATCACTTCTTTCTTGGCATAGACTAGACACAGTCCAGGATGTGTTTGCCATATTGCATTAGGATCAATGGCGATTAGATTTTCACTAATAGGAACCAGAAAAATATATAGTTATATAAATTAACATACCATTAGACTCGGAGTGAAAGGACATGGTAAAGAGACAGGTTTTGCTTTGGAACCAAATGTGGACAAAGATCATCTTAGAGATGCAGGAGGTTAAAACTTGTGTTTAAAGGTGTTGATTTAGGAAACAGCTGGAACAGAGGAAATCATGTGAGTGGAGAGGCTTGGGTGTGTCRTAGAAGAAGGAATGATCAACTTGCATGGAGCCCCAGCAGAGACTTTGAGATGGTTAAGGGCAGAGAGCTGCCCTAGAAGGTGATGCAGGTGAAGCCACGAGGTTCTGAGTTACTGAGCTGCAGAAGGCAAGAGAAGWTAGAGGAAGTGGGTTTGGCCTCGATAGAGCAACAGCAGAGAAGTAGCTCTGAGTAGTGGATGTTTGGTCCTGGTTTAGCACAGTTTTGGTGAAGCTTTGTTTACTAAGAAGGACTGCTAAAAGAGCAACAGCTGAGTTGTTGCATCCATTATAATGTGTATCCAACTGCCTGCTTGTTGTCAGCATTGTTTTCTCTTTTCCATCCTCTCTGTTCTTTTTTCCCTTCCCCAACAACAATTACGAGAAGCTCCTTGAACCTAGCGTAAAGACTCCGGTTGATTTTTAGCGGACTAGGGATAAGCCTCTCCTAATGTCATGGCTGAATGCTGATTTCTGAACTGTTCTGGTTTCAGGCAGCATCTGTAATTGCATGTTGTTATTTGAAAAATAATGTTTTAATTACTTTCTAGAAAGAGCGATACCCAGAATAGTCTATATTGTTTTGCTTATTTTAATTGGGAAAATTTTCCACACTGTAATATATCTGAGGCCCATTTCATTGTGTTCCCAATTTTATTTTAGTTACTTGAAGAGCCAACACTTCATCTAATATTTCCCTTGTCCTTTATCCATCAGGATTTTCTTTTTTTTTCTAATTATTTTTCTAAATAACATTTGGCATATTCTTCATAGCTGATGTACCTGATTTATATTGGATTATTTTATTTGACCCAAACTGGGGCTGCGGTTCGAAGATCCAACCAATCTGTGGGCAGCCCTTTTTTCTTTAATAGCAGAATAATTGGCAGACCAATTAATCTGCTCATCTGTGAAAAGAAAATTTATTGCAATAAGTAGTTCTATTTCCAGAAGTCATTCTCTAAAGTAACATTACGGTGGCCTTGTTTACTTCATGCCCTGCAACACGATCCAGTGCTTCAACAGTAGCACAGGTCAATTAGTGGACAAATTAAGCAATTATTAGCCACTAACAAGGGTGACTGGCATCATTACCCTTCCTGTTTACCAGCAAACTGTTATTTTAATGCAAAGATCAACAAATAAATTAGGGCATCTGTTGTATTGCCATGTCTGCCTTGAAGCAAATGATATTAAATGGGCTTTGGTCGCTGCCAAATTCTTAACCCCGGCCTAATGAGATACACTGATATGTCTCTTGCTGATTATAGAAGCTGTAAAATTTAGTTWGTATTGATTTATTAACAGGAGAACCAAGTTCCCTGGGATGGTATTTTTTTAATAGTCTGATATCCATCTTTTTATTTTAAATGTTATTGATCCAGAGACTATTGAGCTCCTCTGAAAGACAAAATTGTATACTAATTCTATTGATTATTTTAATGCTTACAATAATTTTGTGGTGGGGCATATTTATTTGGATATGCATTTTTGTTTGGTGCTTCTCTTATGCTCTTCAGAGCTGCTTTTACTACCAAGTCATACTTAGTTATTCTAACCCGTGCTTCATATATTCATTGTGGAGTAAGACCTGCTCTAAGTAGCTTATTTCTCCTAAATAAGAAAATAAGATAAAATGCTTAGGCCTAGGTAGACTTGACTGCAGTACCTTCTAGTAGATCGTGGTACGTCAAAAGATGCTGTGTCTGTTTTGCCATTAACCTAGCGGGTGTCCAGGGTCAGTCCCCCGTYACAGTCTGGTGCAAGGGTGAATGGTGTGGGGCAGAGACTCCTCTAGTGCTCCAGTTTTGCATCGTGCGTTATGGCATGTTCTTGGTTAAGGAACAATAATTCTCCATGTGGAACTGGAAACTGCAGTTTCTAGCTGGTGAGATGCCTTTGCCCAGCTCTCTGAATGAGGCGGCGTTGGCAGCAGGAGCAAAATGAGCAGACCCTGTATGAGCCTCTTTACCAGCACTGCTACTGTAGGAACAAAACTCTGATGCGTCAGACTTCTCGTGTTACCTCGTGGAGGAAAAGCTGTCAAGTTACCCCAAGATGCTGGTGACCTTCCCAGCTATGGGTATCTGCTTGTGAGCTCTGCCAGGTATCCTGACAGKCCTCTTGCATCAAGGTCTGTAGCGAAGCTATGTTCATATCCTTTCAAATTATCAGGATGCTCAATGCAATGTTTTGTGTCTGCTGGATGGGTCTATGTGCTCTGGGATAAAGTATGTGCTGGACAAAGCTAACTCTTTCACATCTTCTAGGAAGCTTGAACTGCTGTGGTGKTCTGAGTCTTAAACCCAAAAGTTCTTTAATGCCAAAAGCAGYGCGCTGCCTCGGGGAGCTCCGGCCTCGGAGCGGGATCGCACTGCTTGGAGCAGTTGTGYTCCCTCCAGGTGTGCTTGCTGGGGATTATGTCTTAGACGCTGCCAGAAAACAGCGAGAGCAGCAGTTTAACATAGCTAAGCCTTTCATGTTTGCATACAGTTAGGAAACCTGGTTATTCGGGATCCAACTGTGTCCCTGCCGTTTCTGCTTGTTCTTGCTGTTGTGTGACGAACAAAAGATACCACCAGCCAAAATGCAGATCGATGTTCGGCTTCCTTCGTGGTGAGGAGGTAATTGCAGAAACATTTCCCGAGAAATATAATTATGTGTATGCTAATGTGCCTCTGAGGTTCAGTCTCTTCAAGTGAAAGACTTGGTTACAGAAAGGGACTTACTTCTCTTCAGGATTAGTTGCTAATAGATGAAAAAAATTGCTTGTATTTAGATTCAATTATACCTTGATCATTTTAGACATTTTAGAAGCCTTATTTTTTTTYCCCCATGTGCCTCAGTAAATTAGAATTCAGTCCTCCAGTAGCATAGGTTCAAATTTATTAGTATTTGAAATACTAAATTGGGCCTTAGGAAATAGGGCAAATGCAGGAGCTGTGCAGAATGTGAGGTTCTGGGCCCATCTTTAATGTATCTTTTAACCAAGYTAAACCCAGGTGTGTTTACCCTGGCATGTGCCTGATTTTTAGTTTCTTTGTTTTAAAATATTTTGATTACATTGTTTTAAAAAAAAAAAAAGTCAGTTTTGAAGTCAGCTCTTTAGACTGTTCTATCTTTTCTGTGTTGAATTATTGCTTGCTTTTGTTTTTATATGTGTGTGTGTGTGTGTGTATATATATATGTGTATAGATATGTATTCCCTAGGGCTTTGCCCTGTCCAGCGTTAAATGTTTCTGATGATGGAATTCCACTMTTCCCCTGGAGAGACAATTCCACAGTCTAATAGAGCTTGCCATTAGTGAAATTTTACTGACGATCAGCCTTATTTTTTCTCTGCTTAATTTTATCCTGTTACTGGAGCGTAGTGATTGATTTATTCTGGGGAAATTCAGTAAATGGTTCCTGCTTCACAGGATGGACCTTACAATAAATAGCAAATTGTCATGACCTATCTGTGGGTGTCCTGAGATTACACAGGAACTCAATTTATCTCGACATTCATCCCCTGGAAGCTATTTCTGTCAGTGTCAACTCAGTGGAGGAATAAGCTCCAACTGTCTGCCTGCCTCCTGTCCCGGTAGCAGCCTTGGAGCAAGGACATGTTCAGGGGCTCCCTGAGCACCAGGGCCGGAGGCAGGTCTTGGGGCTCTGGTGCTGGTGTGACCCGAGGAAAGACACTTAAGATAAGCTCTTATCCTGTGCCTGGTGTGGAGTTGGTGACACTCTCCCAGTTAGAGGGGCTGCTTATGCCTGTTCACACGTGTGGGTGATTTGGTCTCTCTACTCCCGTTTTGAGGGGGGACTCAGATACCTTAAATGCATTTGAGCATATGCCTCAGCTTGCCAAATCACCACTCATGTGCTGGTGGGCTTAATATGTAAGGTATAAGGTTGAAGTTAATATGTTTTACTTGACCGTTGAGCCACTTCAAAGGAAACATGGTTTGTTGAGGTTCAGCTAATGAGCAGTAACTTGTTCTTTTGTGGTGACTTGACTGGGCTTGATAATGTGGCAATACTTCTTTTGTGTTACCAGGGTAGACGAAACTCATTTATCCTTAATGTTGTTATTTGTGGAGTTTTCAGAGGGTGACTAATGCTGTGTGACTGGAAATTGTTGGAAGCAGGAGCATGAGCCAAGAGGAATGATCATTTAATCTTTCATATGTGAAACTTCAAAGATACCTGGGGATTGTTGGCACTGTAAACCGCCCTCTTCACATTTTTCATTTTGTTTCTTTCAGGCATAATTGATTTCCTTGTGAGCCAGCATCCTATTGCGAAAGTACTGAGAGACCACTTGGTCTTCAAGATTGCACCCATGCTCAATCCTGACGGTGTATACCTAGGAAACTACAGGTATGATGTGGAATGCTGAATCTGCAGCAAGCCTTATATCGTTTGTTTTGATTAACTCCCAAATTGGAAGTTCCTTGGCTGTAAACTACCTCAAATTTCCATTGTGTAAGTGGGCTCAATGACAAATTTGCTTGCTGCAAGTTTTAGAGAGAAACTCTCCTGATATACYAGGATATCTGCTGTGCAGGCCTCCTTAGGTGTTGGAGCTTAAGTTAGATTTTAGCTGTGTTTTATAAACACATTCATTATGCTGTTTATCAGCCACTATGTAAATGTGTCAGTCACAGTTCCCTTCAACTACCCAGATCATCCATTAAAGTCACAGATTTCAGTCTATTATTTGTACTGTAATAGATAGTGATACATAGAATGGAATAATTGTGCTACCCTRTGCTAATTTTCTTCCTTTTAGTATTTGAATTACTAGTTTACCTCCTCCTCTGTTGTGACTGCATTCAGAGAATCTTTTGTTTTCCCTAAAATTGTTTGCTCTTAATGCATTTATTTACAAAATAGATGCACTGCTGGAGGTGGTAATGAAAAGCAGTTGATTAGTTGATGATTTGTTTGTGGGGGCAATTACATCTATCACATAGTTGTGTGGAGAAGCCCCTGAGAAATGTAATATACTGTGTGATTTTGCTTACAGCGCAGGGCTAAATAACACAATGCGCTCTGTAGCCAGGCTACCTTGAGCTTTGATCTAATTAAATATTGCATCGCTAAGCAGAACAAGACCAGGCTGTTGTGTGGTTGGGAAGGCAGCTGAGGAAGAAGCTAGAAGTTGCAGATAATGATGCTGTGGGCTCTGTTATGTGTTTGGATGTGTGTTTCTTGGCCCTCCTGTGCTATGCTGCTCCCTAAACTCAAGTATTAGGGAGTTGCCTGGGTGAATTCAGTGCTCATACGCGTGTTTTATATATGAAATGTCCCAAGGACATGTGGTCTCTCTCCAGCTATACTGATACTTCCTCAGCTCTTGGCTGATCTGAAGATGGAGAACGGTATAGCAGTAGTGGAATTTGACATCACTAGGAATTTACCAAAATGGTTGTGTCACCTTCCAGGAAGAGAGCCCTAAAAATGGTTCTAATATCTGATACTGTATTGCTTTATTCCATTCCAAGGACTCTGCATTTAAAGAACTCCAGCTGTAATTAAGTGGGTTTCTCTTCCCTCCATACATTCAGCTGCCCTGTGGGTTTTCTCCCTGGACTATTTTTTATACCCTTTGAGATGCATACTGCTTTACAGACATGCATATGGGTCATAATTTGAAAAGTCTTTTGGGAACCTAGGTATTATGAAAGGGCATGTGATTTCCATTTGGAGATGCTGAGCTTGATGGTATATTATTGTTTTAGCCTTTCATGATATGCAGAATTTTCAACTCTCCTCAACTAAAGGACTTTTAATGAGGTAGTGGGAAAAGCATTTGATTTGCTTGCAATTCTTCACTCTATTTACAAAAGGCCTAATGTAACTAATAACTTAAAAATGAGGGTAATAAGCAAAATGCTACCTATTAGCTAGAGAAGAATATTAAAAAGCCTAGTAATGTGCCGGCATTGTAGTTAACTAGTGCTGAGTGAATAATTTACAGCAAACATTTTATTTCCTCCTCATAGAAAATCCACGAGCACATCACAATTTATTTGTTTGAGTTTACTGGATGAATTTAAAGAAAAATCTCCAAGGATCAGTTGCTAGTATTTGAAATTTTAGCTCTGACACATTGCTGTGATTGGCTAGATAAGTCTGTCTCATCTCTTTGTTCTTTGTTCAGATTAGAACATAATGGGGATTTTCAGGAGACGTTTCCATGCATTGTGATATAATACAGGTCCCCTAGCTGGGGACAATTCTCCCACTAAATAGCAAAAGAAAGGCTTGTGTCATACAGCCAAAGCAGTTTTAGTCATTTGAACTTCTACTTGTTTTTACCTCCTCCTTTCTCTCAGTAGCAGCTAGCAACTCTCTGGTTCATTGAAGAGTTCACATTCAGAGCTATGCAAGCCAAGATAATGAAATGGATAATTAAACCTCATGCATCAGTTTGTAAATTGATCTTGTGACAGGGTGAGAAAGAGACTTTTTCCTTTTTTCCTTCTCCTTACGCCCCCGCAGTACCCAGCTCTGTGTATTGGCCAAGCCCGCTATGGGCTGCACTTTGCTGCCCTCTGAAACCCCAGGCACAGTGACCACTGTTAAAATCCCCCACACGTCAGCAGTTTCCCCAAAAAGGACGGCAATGGGAACTAACCACTCATTTGATAACAGTTGGCTGATGAGATTTTCTTCATCGTTATTTTGGCAGCTTCAGGACTTGGGGAGCGTGCAAGTCCTGTGGTCTTTTCCAAAAATCTTTATCCCTTTGTTCTTGGTGCTTATGTACTGAGGTTTAGGAGTTAAAGCCAAAACTGCGTCAATAATGCCAAGAATTGTCTGTCTTCTGTAAACTGTTGCTCATTCTCAAGAGAGCAGAGGGAATGCGTTGTGACTCTACAGGGACTTTCATGTGGTGAAATGTTCATAACCAGCAACAAGTGAGTTTAATATCACAGCTATAAAGCGCGGGTGCTCGCGGCACAGGAACATCTGGGGGAGGGTTCTTTATACGTTATGTATGTTCAGGTGGCTCAGGAAAAAAGGTCATGGGAATCAATGTCACCGCCCAGGGAATCAGGGTGCTAAGCTTGATACATTCAAGTATATGGAAGAGCTTGAGCGCACTATTTGTGGACCATGCAATTGGGATTAAAAAACAGTGTGTCTTACTAAACCAGTGTTTAAGCATTTGCTGTAGGGTGGAATGCTTGAGAGGTCTATCTACAATTTTAAAAGTTTATTTTTCAACTAAATTGGTAAATGTAATGATTGCTTTTAATTTCTGACCATGTAACTGGGGTGGCTCCCACCTGAAGCACTGGGTGTTTGCCAGTTGTGATCATGGAGCTGTTCTGCGAGTGCAGCCATCGGTTGCCTTAGCTGAAATGGTGGCTCTTTAGCCTGATCTGTCTTCTGCTCTGGCTGGGAACCCCTCCTTAACTCTCAGCTCAACGGAAAAGTTCTTTTCTGGGGATTGGATGTGGTTTGATTTTTTTAAACTATTTTCTTTTTCATAACAGAACATGACAGAATTGAACATATTTGGGAATTCTTCCATAACATTAATCCCACCTTCTTTGATGGATTAAACTCTGAAAAAGTTTTGGAAAATAAAGGAAAGGTAGTGCTGGGAAGGCAGATTTCTTGCCTTCTCTCTCCTTCTCCCTCTCCCTCTGTTTGTGGTAGAGCATTATCATCTTCTGAATCTATTGCCATCCCAAGGGAGGGGGTTAGACCGAGGGGAAAAAGGAAAAAGTGATCTTGATTTAAAAGTCATGCATCCCCAGGCTTGGCCTGAACTTTTCTTTATCGAGAGCCTGTTCTTAAGCTGGCATTCTGCGAGCTGAATGCTGAAATGTGTCCCTGCAGGCAAGATGACTGTACCAAACCGGCTTAGATTAGTTCCAATTTGTCAGCCTCACCTTCCGGAGATGAAACCCCACACTGGCACCAAAAAGAACGTGTTTCTCGGGCCGGGCAGCTCTTCAGGGAGGTATCCCAGAAGTGCCATGACAAGGCAGTCAAATACCCAGACCGCTCTGCAAAGGCTTTGCTGCACGAGCCACTGAGGCGCCTTGTTCCTTGGCATTTCTGTGTCAATGGCTGTGCTAGTGTCTGATGAAAAATAGAAATGTGAACGCTTGAAAAACATGGAAAAAATGTAATTATTAAAAAATATTAGTTCAACCATTAATTTTAGCATTTTTTAAAGGAAAACATTACTTTTGTTTTTTAATGGTGTTACTTTAAATCTTATTTTCCTAAGATACTTTTTCGGGGAGAGTTTGAAATACAGACAGAAAACTTGGCTTCAGAATGAATGAGATATTTCAGGTTGATGCGGAGTAGGTTTTCATGGGCTTTTTTTTTAGTGTGTGCGATCCTAGGAGTGGAACATCCATGTTCGCATGTGACATACAAGGGATCTGCTGACAGGAGAAAAGAAGATTTTTGCCACAAAGTGGGCAATAAATCAGAACTGTATATTGTAACATTTGGGAGGGCTGACTGGGGGTTTAGCCTGTGTTAAGGCTGCTTTGGGGGAGATGCCTATACTGGGTACGTATGCGTGTGAATGCATGAACGTGCGCAGTGACTGCATGTGCTGCGGGGCTCTTGCTGCCAGCTGCAGTGCTGCGAGACCTGGCTACTCACAGGCATAATGTCATTTGCATAATATCCCTCTTGATTATTTTTCACCTAGTTTTCTGGTGTGAAGTGTTTTTTTCTTAGCTTCATTTCATGCATGTGAAATTCCTGCGCTGCACGGAATTGGAAAACAGAGTATCCATCTCGGATGACAAGATGAAGCTCTCGATGGAGTTTATTTTTCCTAATTAGGCGTTTGTCATTGTGGATTCTATATAACAATGTATAAGTAAACAATCATGGACCTTTTGAATAAATTTATTGGTTTTATTTATGTTACTGGGCATAAAAAAATCTATAATTACCAGGTACAGCTGCAGTATAACTGGTATTTAATGACAATTACTTTTTGTTACCATAGAAATGAGTCCAAAGTAGTTACCTATAATTTCTCATTCCCAAACCTCACACATGTTGTATTGCAGTATTACCATAGTAATTGCCTATTAGTCATCATAAAATAAGCAGTTACCCAGAAGATATCCGGATAGTGTGAAATTTCTCATCTCCTTCAAAACTTGCAGCACATGCCGCTTCTCGTCTCCCTTCAGTGGGATTTTTGCCTGAGTGATGAAAATGTCGGTGGTACATTAACCCAAGGGAAGAAGGGATGTGATTGAGAGAGAATTATATTCTAAAACTACACCAAGTCCCGGAAAGAATGTTCCTTCCGCTGAAAATATAGAAACTGCATCTTATTACTGAAAAATAAGGATTTTTCAATYCCACGGAATGGAGATTTGTTTCTTGCCATGGCTTTCCTATTTTTTCACCCTATTTTTCAATGTTTAGAAAATAAGAGCGAAGCTCTCTGCTGGCTTTGTGTCCYGCCCCTCAGCAGCCCCTCTTGCGCCTTGTTTATCCTGCTGTTCTGGACAGCAGGTTTTTGGGACTGCGAGTCTCTCACTACCTGTCTAGGTGACTGTTGTTACCAGACGGGCACAGCAGCTCCTTTGGAGGCAGATGATGTTTGCCCTCATGTCCAGGAGGGAGGTGACAGATTTGACTGTGCGATGGGCACCCCTGGAGCAGGGATGCTCCTGGAGTTCACTCCCTTTCCCTCGCTGCCTCTTTCCTTTTTTCCCAGTTGCCAAGGCTCTTTGGATGATCTGTTTGGTCAAAAACATGACTGTGGCCAAGAGAATGCGGACAGCAAGGGAGAGAGCAACCAGGAGGCAAGACTGGGAGGCTGGGGATTCCCTTGTACCCTCATCTCTTGCATTGCGGCAAGGGAAGAGGATGGGACAGGGCTGGGGCTCTGCTCCCCCTTYTCTTACTTGGCATTGAAGACAATTTAGGAGATTTTTTGTATGTCTTGTGCATGTTGCAAACTTGCCAGCTCATGCAGTGGCCAAGTTGGGGCCCTTGAAAGCCAAGTGCAGGTTGCAGTTATATTTGCAACACTCTGGAAAAGGAGCATGGAGGCTAGAGAGCAGCCGTGATTCCTCTGGCCCCGACTTGTCCTCTTACTCGTGGCACAGCTGTTACTTTCCTGCTTGGATCTTTTCTTTCTGTTGATGCTTTTATTGCCCATTGAATTCTGTGATCTTAAGACATTTACAGTGGCTGCTGTTTTGCTCACCATTACTTAAAAACCTTCCTTGTTTAAAAAAGGAAAAAAAAAAAAGTTGTCATCCTTTATCTTAAAACAAATACTAGGCTTGCAAAAAGGTTCCTATCTACTGCCATTGAAAATGCTCTTTATATTGATGCGGTAACTGCTCATTTAAACCATATTACAGCTCTTGAGTATTTTTCAGTTGCTATTGATGTGACAAATTCTCTTGCACAGAGGACTGCACCAATCAATAGAGTCAGTATATGTGCTTTAACAACAAAGCCACATGCCTTGGGGTTCCAGTTGAATCTGAACCTTTTAGTAGCATTAAATAAAGCTATATTTATTTTGCTTTTGGTGCAAGGGAAAAAAAAAAATCCAAGCACAACCTAATTTAATACAGCTTGTTGGAAGGGTTTGAAGGCAGCATTATGGGGCCATTTTCACATGTGATGAATACGTAACTAGTGTCAGAGCTGCTATTTTGTTGTTGTAAGCGAGCTCTTTCAGTTAGATTGATCTGGAACTACAGAGTGGCTTTTTATTTTTAGACGAGCAGAGCGAGAAGTCATAACGAGAAATATTGAAATCATAGCTTTTTATTTTTATATTTGGYATTACTCCACCAAGAACGAGACCTGATGTCCTTAAAGAGACAGGGCTATTTATTTTCCATTTAAATAGCACCATTCCTGATTATTACCTTTGAGATGTTAGGCAGCCAATAAGCCCTCAGCTCATGAACCCAGCCAAGTGAATTGAAGATTTGTATTTAAGGGCTATTTGGGTCTGTGTGTTGCTGTAGGAGCATATTCTTGACCTTCACTGACTTAGTTTTTTCATGAGTTTTATGCCTTCTAGAGTGTGTTTGTAAATAACARGGTATTAATGATGGTCTGATTTGCAAAATTTGCTTTATTTCTTCTCCTCAGGAATGGCTGTTCCTAGGTCCAGATAATCCCATGTGGATTTCTTAGCTTTACTTTCAGTTGAGTAACCAATTTCTCTTTCTCTCTTTTTAAGTCCAGCTTGTATCTGTGAATAGTGATTTGATTTGAGCCCTTGTTCACAGCAGCAAAGTCTCCTTCAGTGCTGTGTTCGTTTTTATTACCCCCTCCTCTTTTTTTTTTTTAAATTCTGCAAATGACTTGCTGTTCACTGGAGCCAAATTTGYGGTAGATTTTTATGTTTTGTTTTCCCCATCTGCAATTTGGGAATAATTAGGTCTTACATATCTAGAATTAGCTGMGGTGCTACATTTGTTTGTAAGGTGTGTTGCGTTCCTTGGCTTCAAGGCATTCTGTAGGTACCAAGTCGCAACATAGTTGAGTMAAACAGTATCTTTAAATATACGTGTGAAATGAGAGCAGTGTTTTATTGTCAGCTACGCAGTGATGGAAGGGAGACACACGCTGCCTGGGTCTCGGTCCGCTGGCGGAGCGGGCCCAATGCCACTGCTGCCACTCTGGCTGCAGGAGGACCTGGTGCATGCTTAGTCTTGGTCTCTGTTCTGGATTGTTCTGCCCCAAGTAGYATCTCCCAGTATTTTTAACCATAATTGCCATTCTTTATTTTTCCCCACATTTAAGCAGCATCTGCTCACCTCGACCTCCAGGTTCACCATCTGCCCGTGAAAGCAGCAGAGGGACTCGCTTGTTATGGAAGGCTTTGTGCACAGAGATCCTGGGATTTTCTGAGGTTGCRCCTATTTGTACAAGATCCTCAGCAATGAGTGATCTCTCCCATGGTCTCCGCAAGAGCAGCGTTGCCTGCAGCCAGATTTTATCATGCTGAGCAGGTGGAGGGCTCGGCGGTCACCTGCAGCCCATCCGGGAGGGATTTATCTCTTCTCAGTGGAAAAGTCCTGCCGTCCTTCCCAACCACTGCTGTGTGTGGGGAGAAGGAAATTCCATCCAAGTTAGCAGGAAAACAATAGCCGCCTAAGGGATGTTTGTTTAGGTTGCTTTTTTGTTGCTTTCTTTTCCTGGGTGACAGCTGTTGTTCTTTTCTTTATTATTATTTTTTTTAACTGCAGTACTTAAAATGATGGCAGCTTGCTGTATAATTTATAATATTAGTCCTAGCGGCAGCGTCATGCAACATGAAAACTATCCTGAGACAAATCTAAATAATAAGCATCCATTATCTAAAACAATATTGTATTAATAAACTAACATTAAATAATGGGAGGAGGTTTATAACTTCTGGGGAGAGGTAAGGCTGTCGCTTGCACAAGGTTTCCACTCGCATGTTGTGGTCAGTGYGTTGGCTCCTTGGCACCCTGAGCAGATCCTTGTTTGTACCCTGGGCAGAAAGAGATCCCCAGGTGTTTCAGMGTTGTTGTGACGTCTCCTCTGTTGTGTCTGAAGGCACCTTTCTGCCTGGCTAATTCCCACAGACGAAGTCTCCTAAAAGCAGCAAGCCTAAGTGCCAGGTCTCAGAAGCAGTTTGCAAAGTGTTGAGCTCCTGAAAGCCAACACTGGTGCTTATCAAGAAAGCTGCAAAAAGTTCCAAGGGAACCTTTTGTTTATCTGCCAGCACGTGAGCCAGCGTGGGAGCTTGTGTGGCTGTGCAGCAGCCAGCTCAGAGACTGACTGGGCCTGCACAATATCAGCCTGACAAACCAAGCAGGAAACTTGCGTAGCTCCTTGTGCAGCAAAGAATCCGGGAGAGAGGAATGAGCAGGATGGGATGCTCTTTTCCTGCTAGCTCCTGAGAGATGGACTGAAAGCCATCTGAACCTATGGCTTGGGATCTAGGTAGCTGTTGCACAGCTATTGCAGGAGTATGGAAAAGGAGGGCAGTGGTGAGTGCTGATTCCCTGGGTAGTGGTTGTTTTTAAATGCCACCTTGCTTATTAGTTATTTTCCTAGGACTGCTGTTTTTAACCAGCAGCAAATGGCTATTTGAGTATTAGTGAGGTGAGTGGGCCAACATGTGCATTCAGGGAGAGGGGAGCTTTATGGCATCAGAGGTTGGAGAAGAGTGGTTCCCACGCAGCTTGCTGTGTCCTTGGCGTRCAGGTGAGAAAAGCAAAGGAAAGATTGGCCCCTTTCTCTCTCCACCCTCTTTGAATCCAGCAGCCAACGCAGCTTGGCAGAGGGAGTGGGCAGTGGAGCTGCCGGTTCCTCTATGCTACCTGTGGCTGTGGGGCTCTGGAGGCTCGGGTAGACCTGACAGCTGACTGGCATCCATCGCCTTTGCCTGGTTGGTGCCTGGGTATGGGAGGAGGGATCTTGCTCCACCAAAATGGAGGGGGTTGCAGATCAGGAGAAGGACGTGGCATTTTAGGACATGCAGAGCCACAGAAGGCATTAGTCCTCTCTGCCAGTGGGAGCAGGACAGCTGTGCCGCCTCCTCTTCCCCTTCCAGGCTGGAAAGGATGTATATTAATAGAAGTGTATGTGACTTAACGTGCAGCTACTCGGTGTTAACCCAGGTCCCCAGGGGAGAGAAGTGCTTATTTCAGGTTGCGCAGATCATAAACCTGCTGTCTTGTGCGGCGCGTGTGCTCTGAATATCAATGCTSCCTTTCCCTTTTCTTTACTGACACAGCCATTGGGCTGATGAATTGTATAGATTATACAGCGATAATGGATGGGGAAGGGGAATTTCATCTATCTCTTTATCCAAAATATGAACAGTAAATCCTGCCTGTTTGCAGAGAACAGCTGGATTTCTAGTAGCATGGGAACACAGTTGGGGCTGGGTGGGTTTAGCTGCCCCCTCCCTGTCAGCACCGCCACTCAGATGTCCAGATGCTTCTGAGCGGACAGGACCTTTCCAGCCTCCCRGGGCCAGGGCAGCAGTTACCGGCATCCTGCCAGAAGAAAGCACTGCCTGGGCCAGGAAAAGAGCAMCTCCTCCGTGGTGCCCCTTCACGATGCCCTTGGGAATAAGGGAGGCCACCACTCCTGGCTCTCCAAATTAACAGCTGGTTTTCTTTGTAAACCTGAGCAATCCCTAAGAGTGGTGAGGGCTGACCTGTGATCTGATGCTGTGCAAGGAAGCCATGAGATGCATCGTGAAGGGGTTATAATAATGTGCAAATCCTCTAGAATGTCAGAAGCTGCAAGAAGGATGTATGGACATGTTACAGATGTATGTCCAGGCTTCTAGACTGACTGCATTTAGTATTACCAGAAATCAATATTGTATTTTAATTAGAACTGTAATAGCCTAGCAGGAGAGCCTGGGTGTTTGAGTGATTGATGTGAACTAACGCGCTGGCACTGACCACGAGCCACAGTCCTGTTCTAGTAGGTGCTATGCAAGTATATCGTCATGATCCTCTCTTTCCCAAAGCACTTTGAGAGCCAAAAGAAGGTGGCACAGCARATGGAAAAAGCAATCAAGCAAGCAGTTATAGCAAGGAAAGATAGAGTACTAAATATGATGAGARGAATAATGGGCTTAGGATTCTTTTTGGGTGGGCCCTTTTTTGGCACTTGATTGTAGAAGATTCAGTAACTAACTGTGTGGACAGCCTGAATAACCCTTCTGTATCAATTGATACTAGGATTTCTCTAGATTTAGTCAAACTGCGGAAAAATCTTTCAGTGACCAGATACGTTTGCCAAAACAGGCTGGTCAACAGCGTGTCTTTAGAGGAGATTCACTTTCAGGTTTCCTCCTGTTCTTCTGTTCCTTACTGCTCAGACACACCAGTGGAGCTCTAATCAGTTTCTTGGTGGAAGTAYAATTTCAGTTTTAGTTATAGGATTTGGGTTATTCTGTTGTATTTGAGCAGTATTATTGTTCTGCACATGGTTTTGCATSTGGTTGAATTGTCATTTGTGCAGCTGGAGATGGATTTGTTTAGTAACTTTCAAAAATCCACAGTTGTTCAAGGCTCAGTCRATCATTTGGCAATGTCCACTAGTGAGAAAGCAACACAGTGAGAATATCCCTTCAGTGCAAGCAGTCGCAGCAAGTTTTGTACCTCAGCACTTGTCCTTGGATGCATCTTCTGTGTGCTTTTCCAGGACTGAAAAGAATCAATTGACAAACTGCTAATCTATCTCCTTTACTTCCTGCTGTGACTTTGTTAATCGGCTCTGTTTTCAACTGCTGAAATGTTTCATTTTGTGTTATTCATTCCTTCAGCAGGGTTTACTTCTGCTCCTGCTGTTGACGTGCAAAGGGGAACGGATGTGGGGGTAGGCTTGCTCTTGACATCTCCATCTTGTTGATGCTATATTAAGTAATGGAGAAGCTAGACAGGCGGTATCTAGGAGCTATGCTGTTATTGGTGTAGGTGAGAATCAAGCACAGTCCTGGCAAACTGTTCTTGTTCCTTACACTGGTCACCCTTTCAATTACAGACCTGATCTGCTAAAGTCTTGTCATTCTCATTCTGGTTTCTGTTAATGAAATGCATTTAACTGTCAGCTCTTGTTAACAGTAACAACGCAGCTGAGAATTCATAAATTCCCATGGAAGTCAAATGACTGCTACCTTAGGAGAACTCAGTCAAGTGCTTTTTGATTTTGAAGCTAGAGAAGGAAACAAACACGCAAGTCTCTTGGCCCAGACAACTGCAGTACTTTGAGCAATGAATCGCTCTGACTTYTTTATTCAGTTCCTGTCTCTGAAGAAGAGTGGACCAATATTATGTTTTCTAAGAAATCTGGGATTTTGGGTCCTTGTCATCACCCAAGTGTATTCTTTGTCTCTTGGCTCCATCTCAACTTGTTGCTTGTTGCAGTGAATACTTAGAAAAATCCAATTTTTCCAAAAACAATCAGGCAAGTGCAGTCCATGACAGTATAAATAGTTACTTGGCCTACTTTAGACCTATTTTGAAGAACCACAAGAAAGAATACAATTAGCAAACTTTTGCTTTATGACAAAAGTCCTGGAGTTTAGTTTGATTGAATTCCCCTATGCTTGGCGCTGGTGAGGTCACTCCTTGAGTACTGTGTTCAGCTTTGGACCACTCACTACAGGAAGGACATGGAGGTGCTGGAGCGTGTCCAAAGGAGGGTAACAAAGCTGGTGAAGGGGCAGGAGCCAGAGACCTTACGWGGAGCGGCTGAGGAAGCTGGAGTTAGTCTTGAGAAGACTCATGGGAGACCTTATCGCTCTCTACAACTACCTGAAAGGAGRTTGTTGAGAGACAGAGGCCGATTTTCTCTAGAATAACTATTTTTGGACAAGAGGAAATAGCCTCAGGTTTTAYCAGGGGAGGTTCAGGTTAGACATTAGTAAAAATTTCTAGATGGAAAGAGTGGTGAAGCCTTAGAAAAGGCTGCRTGGAGAAGTGGTGAAGTCGCTGTCCATGGCAGTGCTCCAGAAACACACAGAGGAGGCACTCGGGGACATGKTTTAGCAGGCTTTGAAGGGTGTTGAAGGGTTTACTGTTGGACTYGATGATCTTAAAGGTCTTTTCCAACCATTATGATGCTATGAATTAACAGATAGATGATAATGGCATGATTTGTGATTTGGCATGTGGGGGGGCTTGTCCATCCATGATCTGAGCACGGAAGGTAGGCAATATGAAAGCTACTTTTCAGTATAGTGGGAAAGGGCCTATGAGAACAGAAACAAGAAGCTGGAGGCTGATGCTTAGGAAATGAAGACTCGAGTCCTTGAGGAGGTGGTTAAGGACTGCAGGGTATTTTCACGGTTGCCTTTAAGGTTCAAATGGGAATTGCTTCAAGGGAGATWTTTACATGTGTGTAATAGATGGAAGATCAGATCATAGTAGCAACTTTCTAGCTTTCAATGCATGATTTTTTCAAAGTATTTTTCACAGCAGACAGGGTTTTGTTCGGTTTGTTTAGACTTTTTTTCTTCAGGAATCCGATATGACTGATGATCTCTTGGTCTTTCTTGCTATTTATAGGTGTGTCTGACTGGAAAAATCAGACACCGAGTGTATACTTAAATCTTTTAATCTAATTGAAGTATTCTACAAGTATGATATGATTCCTAGCTTTCAAATGACAACTTCTATTAGAGTCAATGAGAGCTAAAGGCATTTTCTTTCAACTGTCCAATGCAGAGAGCTTTAAAGTTTCCTATGCTGTGCGCTTAATAGTGTCCAGRAAAAAAAGGAGGAAGGGGGAGGGAACACAGTACAAAAGAAAACTATATAATCTTCCAAAAAATCAGCTAACTTTTGCTGATGTCTTCCTGAACACTTGTCTTAAAAAGAAGCTGTCAGGTTGAAGCTGTTTGCACGTTTTCCTCTGTAGTTGTTGCAGGTCTGCAGAAGCAGGAGGAAAGCTGACTGTGACRATCTGATCCCTGGTTGTAAATAGGTGGTACCTGAATTTCAGTTCATTACAGACATAGAGCTTTTTTTAATAGTTAAATGGGTGTGGGGTGGAGAAAGAATCTCCTTTTTGTTGAAAAGATACAGTCTCTAACCTATAAACATARAAGGCTGGAATGTGGAATGGAGAACAACTAATTAAGCTGGAAGCAGGCCACAACAAGGGCTGGCATGAGCAAGGGAAATATTGTGGCCATATTCTTTATAAGTGCATCAGTTAGATCCTCYGAATCTCTCTTACCTAGTTCTGAAAATAAATACTGTATTTCTGTAAATCTGGGATAGAAACTGTATTAACTTGTGAACTCTTTAAATGGTCTTAAACTCGGACTGATTGGTCAAAGTGCAARCCAGTACTTAGTAATGTCAAAAACTGAATATTTTGTCTTTGGATGTTCATGTTCATTAAAATGACCACTTAAGTTTCTCCCTGTATGTGCACTCATGTTGCCATTTAATGACCTGAAGAAGTGTGTGKTTTTTTTTGTTTTGTTTGTTTTTAAGCTTAAATTACTGCCAACAAGAAATTGATAAAATACAGTAGAAATGCCAAGTGGCCACTTCCATAGTTTGGAAATACTTTGATAAAACCTTTGATGTTAAGCAATTTGTCTTGAGACACTCCATGTTCCCTAATACTTGGAGAAAACYGCAAGGGAGAAGAAGCCTGAACACCAGTCCTGGACTTTTCACATGTCCCTGTGCCCTCCCCACTGCATCTTGTGGGAGATTTTTTTTTTTTTGGTCCATGTATTGAAACAGAATGGAGAAGGAGTTGGATTTTCGGATTAAGGAGGTTTCTCTCTTGGTTCCTCTTTTATTGCTTGTTCCCATTTAGATGCAGATATCTTGGTGGCTTGGGTGTCCCGGGTGTCATTTGCCCCGGGCTGGACACCCAGTTCTGGCCCACAAGTGGATATAACCGCAGGGCTCCCGCAYGCAGCATCTGCCACCGGCTGCAATTCTCTTCTGCAACACAGTCCCAAAGCCTGGGCAAGCCTAAACCAGCTGCAGGTATGATCTCCTGAGGGGCTGCCTGCGGGCATAAGCGCCTCGGTGTTGGGACTGGAGCAGCTGCCTCTGTCCTGCTGGTGCAGGATCAGTTTCGGGAGCAGTATGGGGCATCTTGGGACACACAGCGTATGGGACGAGGAGTTTGTRGGACAGTTCTCAGCTGCAGGACAGAAGTATGCTGAGCTGAGCTCTCTATTTTCTGGCCTTTCTGGCCTCCCTTCTCTTGAGCCTATTCAGCTCCTGAGGACAGCCTGGAATTCTGAGCTTCTGTATTGGTTTCTTTAAAAAGTGAAGAAATTATTTATAAAAAAAAAAGAAAGGCAGAAAAGAGAGCTGACAAAGGGCAGATTTCTATAACTAACTCTGTAGTTTTGACTGCAGTGATGAACATAAATGGGTGTAATTTTACATAAATGTTTATTTTTATCTTTCGTGTRGTAAAATCTTGATTGCTTCTACAAGAAATTATTACATCTGCAAATAGTGAAAATAATTTTTTCACTGTCATGTTTTATGGCTCAGCCGAATGCTTTTTGCAGATGTACTTAAAAAAACCCAAAAATATAAACAAAAAACCTTTGAGTTGTTTTCTGAATTTTTTTTACCTCAAATTTTAAACTATCAGCATTCCTTTTTGGGGGGATAGCAGACTTGCCTCTGCATGACTATTGTGGCATGTTGCAATTTCAATTTTTTAATCCCTTGGAAAACTTGGAGAAACAGACCTTTAGTCAGCAGCCCTCAACAGAAGGGGAAGTGAATTCATCTGCTTTTTTCTCTTTAAGGACCAAATTTGCAGGCCGGGGGAGATGAGGCCTAGCTTCAGTGTTGTTCCTAAATGAATTAGGAGCGTAAGYGCAGTCCTTAGAGATGGCTTTGTGCGAACCCTCAAACTGATTTTGTCACTTAAATTAACTTTCAGCCAATGATACTTGCTTTGAGTGTCTGGATGGTAACTACTCTGGGGTATGTTTTTAAAGGCAATCTATGCTTAATTCCCATCAATTCCACCAACGTGTCATGCAACAGAATCTGGTAACAAGAAATTAAGAATTATCTACCTATAACAGTCTAAGCCTGTTGCAGACAACAACAGGACYTGATATCCTCTGCCTAGATGTACCAAGTGTCAGCACCTGTAGGCGAAGGCAGAAGGTTGCCATTAGTGAGAATTTTTGTGTCAGCCTGTGACTTGAGCGGACACAAAATTTGGGGATGACCCTGGGGAGTAAAACAGTGATAACTTCTGCATGCTCTATTTTATGTCTGGGCAATAAACAGAACCAGAACCACAGTGAACAAACTAAAACCTGCTCTGAGCATTGCTGACTGTTCCCTGTGCTGGGCAGAGGTGTCTGGACTTGCAGCTCTCCTGCCTGTGCTTCCTTGCTGGCAGCACCCAGAAGTGTGTCTGTGTCTGCCACCACTTGATGTGGAAATACTGAGTGGAGTAACTGTTAGATGCCTCTTATGAACCCGGGCTTGTGTGAAAGCTCCCAAGAGTGCAGGGAGGGATATGTGATCATGGGCCACACTGAGATACTCCGGCTAAACCTCTCATGAACCTCCTTMTGAAATTCCGAGAGAGCTTTGTTGAGTTGCTGAGCTCATGCTATGGCCCTTCTCTAGCCAATGTGTCTTTCTTTCAGGCATATCTTGTGGAAGCTGGGATTTATGTGAGGTATGGAAAATGAAGGATTAAATTCTGGTTAATACTGGAATAGAAGGGAATAGCAGATGCAACKGTCATGCACACTCTCAGAAGGACAATTTCTAACACTCTTTGCAATTGTCAGGACTCCTCAAAGTCTGATTTTCTGGTCTGRGTCCGTGTGGTTTTCTAAGCATCTCATCCTAGATCGTGCTCTGCTCCCCAGCTGCGTCTTGCAGTGCTCAGTGCTGGGCTGACCAGGTCTTCTGTGTGTAAGGAACACATTCAATCAAAACAGAAAACTTATGGAGAGAAACGTATGGAATTTCAGATGCAATGATTAAASTCACTCATATCACAACTCTTGTATAACAGAAATAATAATGAAACAACATTTACTTTATCCCTTTTTAGAGGCCAATTAAGGATAATGTGACTATATTCAAAAAGAATCTGTTTTTAAATGCTCCAGATTTTCTTTAATATTTTCTCATTTCTTATTTTATAACCCATTTAATTGAGGTGTAGAGAGAATGTGAAGGACATATTTTGGAGGAACAACATCTAGGAAATAAAAGTTTCCTCATAAGTATTATTGGTTCCACTACGATATCAAGAATGTTCCCACTCTGTATTGTAATTCTTTAGATTAGAGATTTCATTAAAATCTTTTGTGGAAGGTTTTTTCTACTTTTTCCCATTTCATCCAATTAACTTTTCTGTATCTTTGAAGTTCAAACAAGATCAGCGAGACAGCAACTGCTGCTTCCTGGGAACCCACGGAGGGTAGTGCAGAAGTCACACGGGCTAACAAGGCTCTCTTCATTGCTACAGAGAGGTTCTGAGGGCCCTGGAGAGCTTTGCTGTTCTTGAGGTTCATTGATAAGAACAGTGGTGGTGAGGGACTAACAATTTGGGTATTTTTTTGGAGATCTTTTCTTGTGCACGTGAATTGAATTGCTGGAACTTTGCAGTTGTTAATGTTCTCTTGACTCGTTCACTCTGCAGTCAAGCTGCGTGCATTTGTACGTTTAAGAGGGATAAGCGTGTCCTTATACACAGATTCCTTGCCGTTGGATGAACTGCATCCAATAGAAAACAGAATTCAAGCAAGACAAGAGTGGGCCCAAAGCTCTCYCTGTCTCTCCCAAAGGGTAGGTGCCCAAGAGCTGATCTAATTAAGAGGCTGCTCAGGCCATGGCATTAACAGCTGTTCTGGAGGCTCCAGGGATCTCCTTTAGGATCTGAGGTTAGGCTTTKGGGGCAGTTCTGTGTGAGAATATGCAGGAAAATTGCTATGCATGTGTGTGCATGTAYGTATGTGCATGGAATTCTGAACAAAGGGTTTAGATGTAGCAGTGCAGACAAGGATGGAAATAGGTCAGYTGTTTAAGTGCTCTCTACGTGTTCCTGCTCCGTGACAGCTCTGAGTAGTGCTTGGAAGACAGCCTGGGATTGCATTTAGAAGTGCGAGCTAAAAGAAAGAAGAAAAAGGAGGGGGTCATTTCGCTTGTTTTGATGCCCGCGTGTCCCATTTTCAAATATCTCTCTCATCTGGTCTCCCTGGGATGCAGTGAGATGCCTACAAATGAGCCATGAGAGAATTTCAAAAGGTTTGCCTGCTCCATTCGGAAAACTCCATGAAAAACATGTGCATTTCTTTGGGTAGTGAAGCTTGTCTTGAAACTGCTCGAGGACAGAGTTTTCCTTGGGGTTTTTAGTACTTTTAAAAACCTGCAGGATTTCGTGTAGCCAATTAATGGATTACTAACCTCATGTTGCCAGATATTGCTTTGTTCTACAGATTCTGGACTTTACATAGTCATACCTTCATTTTAAATATCCTTTTGAATAAAAGTTTTGTGAAAGAATGRTACAAGGTTTATGCTTTCCTTCTGTTAGCAACTAGTTCACAAAATGTAGGCTAAAATTGAGACTGAAGAGTTGGATTAAGATTGTTTATCACTTAGATGACTAACTTTTAGATGGCTATTTGGTGGCTTAGTGTGCGATCCATGGGGCGCTCCCAGAAAATGATTAGTCTTATCCTATAATAAATGGGCTAATCTACCATCTGTAGAGATATAATCTTTTTTGTTTGCCACTGAGGGGACAGGGGTGAGAGGGGAGGGCTAGAGAGATTTGTCTTGCTTTTCTTRAACTGGTTAGTCCAGGGGTCTTCCCTGGACTAACTAACAGCACTGAAATCCCTACGTAGTTACCAACAGAGTTGTGATAACTTTAACTGAGCACAGATTTTTTTTTTTTAAAATGTTTAATTGTACCAGATGTTGCTAGCACCAGCCACCAGTTCTGGCTCACTTACCATACATGGATGGTCAGTCTGATTCCTTATTAGCACTGAAGTGTTTCTAAGAACATGAGAATGGCTACAGAAGAATAAACCAGTGGTCGATTTGCTTAAGTATCTTGTTTGTGATGAGAGCTACTGCCATATGCTGATATCRATCTAGTGGTCTCAGCAATGAATAAGTATTTTGTGTCTGCATTYTTWTTTTTTTTTTCCTGTAGATTTCTTCTCTTTCTTGTTTTCTTTTCATTTTGAAATGTTTCCAAACATGATTTTCTATTTTCATAAGCTCTCTGGAGAAATTGAAAATTTCTCTGAGAGTTATGCTGAACATAGAAATATGACTTCATTCATGGACAAAGGCCATCAATGAGCTCATTTGGAAAAATAAAGAAATAAAATTAAAGAAACACAAACAGGATCATTCATAAAATTAATGTCTAAAGGAAAAACATTGCTTGCTCATGTGCTCAGAGGCAATGGCAACACTAGGGAATTGCAGGGTAAATGCRTTTTTGGACGGTGCTTAGGGAACAAGTTGCATTCAGATAGAGGACCTGGTGAAACTTGATTTTTTTTCCTGCAATCCCAATGATTTGGAAAACTACAAACAAACAAAAAAAGTCCACGTTGTGTCTATTTCTGTCTCTCTAAATTCCAAAACCAGTACGTTTTGTGAAAAGATGTAGGAAGATTGAAGAGAAACATTYGCTGTAAGCCTAAGGCTGCAATATGCATGTTTCCCACCCCCCAGACATTCACAAGCCTATGTAGACTTAACCATGGGTTAACCACTGTTTAACCAGTGGGTTAACCATGCTCGTTTGCTGAGCGCTATAGTCAGGAGAGTGCAGCAGGCAAAGTCTGCAGTGATGATGGACGTTGTTCTACCAATTCCTTGTTTTGTGACTACCAGAGCATACTTGGTAGCTGCGTTAAGAATGCAGGTGTTATCAAATCAAAGGCCTGACTCGTAATTCCAAGGGTGGGGGAGATCAGAAGAGTGAGGAACAGGAAATTTGGAGAGAGATGTTTTTGTTTTCTTTGAGAATTGTCCCAATTATTGTGCTGATTGCCTCAGGTAAGCCACCTTTCAGTTTTCAGTGATATGCTGTGGGTTTTTTGTTACTGGGAAGCAGTTTCAAATATTTCTGAAGGAGAAAAAAGTTGGTAATTGGCCTTTTTCTGCTTTACATCTATCTCTGAACCTCCATCTGATAGTCATCTTGTCAAAACTGTCAAGAGAAGTAAAAAGCAAACAGTCTTTTTAGCCCAGATAATATACTATATGTTTTTCAGTCAGGCTTGAATAGTGCATTCCTGGGAACAGAGATGGATCTGTAGCAGTTGGGTTGAGTAATGCAGCTTGGGAGGTTTTTTTTGTTCCTGGTGTTGGTTTTTTTTCTTTTCCTTCCCCYTCCCCGTGGTTAAACTGTTCTGCTGCAGTGACAAGAGAAATATGAACGCTAATTTGTATCTTGACCAAACGCTTTGGCAAGTTGCTTTTTTCATGCCTGAAGATAATTTTGCTCACCTGGCATGTTTAGCTATCCAGTTGTACACTTGGAAAATGTTACTTACTGCTGCTTCTCATCTTGATCATTGGCCCTGAGTAAATTTGGAGCTGGGCTTCTCTTCAGGTAAGTAGCAGTTATTGAGATATCTCAAAACCTGTCTTGAATCTGAAACATTCAAATGGCATTCCTGTGAGGATACACAGTTATGACCTATTTGGTACTTATGGCTTAAGATCTGCCTGGATTTTCTGTGGGAATGACCTTGCTCAGAACAGTCTATATCCTTTCTTGGCTGTAACCCAGGCGTATGGAAGGATGCACATAGTTAGCCAATATTTTGCCACTTATTCCGCTGGGAGGGAGGGAAGTGATTTATCTGTTTTTGCAGAGTGCAGATTTCTGAGTCTGGCAAATAAGTCCAATGTAATCTTGGACAATTCRCTTGATCTCTCTGTTCTTCAGTCTTCTTGGTTAAAAAATGAAACTAATACTCTGTGCCTGCCTCACTGAAGCGTGGTAGGACACTTCATTAGCTTGTGGCATGCTCCAAGGACTTCAATGACAAGCAAAGTATAGATGTCTAAGGTTTTTAAGGGTCTTTGATTAAGCTTTTAAAATACAAAATCTTTGGTTCTGGAACCTGGAAAAACTGTAGAATTGTGGCACCTGAATGCAAAATCTGCATCCCTAATTACAGGCTATTTGGAATTGTTGATAGTTGGAGCTGATCTTCACTCTATTAATGCTGAGTGCCAAGAACAGAACCAAATMGCCATGTCACACAGTGAAACTATCTGCTTTGATCAGGTTATTGCATTCTTGAGACCTAGGGGGAACACAACACATCGGTAGACCTGTAAATAAAGTGTGAATCTCTGTGAAGGCAGGGAAAATTGAGCAAGTAAGCTGCTGAGTATGTTTGCAGTGGCCAGCACGGTGAGGATGCCATGCATTTATGCTCTCTGCCTGACCAGCATTTGATCCAGCATGAATTCCTCTTAAGATGGGCTTTCCTTGATGCACTTAAATTCTTTTTTCTTTCCCTCTTACAAAAAAATGTTGCTGTTATTTGTACTTTGTTAGAAAGGGTTGTTTTTTTGCTCTGTTGCTACCATATGGATTTTCTATCTGTGTGATGAACAATACAGAAGTTTACTTTGGAATTTTTGTTCCACCTGTTGCTCAAAGATCCCCAGCTTTAAATTGCACCCTTTAGTTGGAATTGTTTTCAGGCCCCTATTTGATGATGTTACAAAAAAAAAAAAAAAAAAAAAGTAAAAATTCAGCATGGGAGCTGCATAACTTCAAGTGGCTGTCCAGATATCAGATCTTTCTTTTCTTGTGGATTTTTCTATCACTGTGCATTGTACTAAACAATAATACTAATCCATTCAATCACCTTGAATATTTTGCTAATCTGTACTTATCCTCTGAGGTTATCTTCAGTATTTAGATAGGAAATTCAAGCTGAGACCAGGGAAATACAAAGTGATTGTGATATTCTTTTTCTTTGGAAAGGAAGAATGTCATCTCTCTTAAATGCACATGCTTCCCAATTTGGTCTTATGTTATCGATAATCACAGACCATTTCTGTGCCATGCTGCTTTTTAGGAGCTAATAGAGAGGAAGCCTGTGCATCTTGCTTAGTTGTATGGCAATGACATTAGCATGTTACTTTTTTTGTATTTTACCTGTTTTGTTTGGTGTTTTGCTCAGAATGGGATATCCTATGGATTTTACTGTGGTGTGTTTTATCTTGCTTCGTGTATTTTTTATTCTATTATTAGASTATGTCCAAGGATCATTTAAAAATAGATAGAGTAAATGGAAGAAGACACCTGAGTCCTTCATTTGAACAAAATGTAGCTTTGTATAGCAGCTTAGAGATTGTGCAGAAACTTGGCCTAATTTTAAAAGTACATTTTGRAAAAAATTGGGTTACCTTCCTCCACCTGGATTTTCATCTTCCTTCTCATCATTTCTAATCCTGTTGCCAAAAATGCTTTTCCAACTTTAAAATCGTTCTGGAATTAAGTGGTTTCTGGATCTTGACAATGCAACATTTTGATGCATGTGTTTGTCACATCCTGATTAGATTGGTATAACTCCTGCTCTCCTAGGTCTTCCTCAAAACTCAATTCATAAGCCAGAGTTTCATACAAGATGCTACCACTAGGGTGATGAAACACAGAAATTAAATCATACCACGCATAGGTTATCCATTTTCCAGAGGCTGATGGGAGAGATTGGATTTTCTGAGCCCTTCTGGGTTGTTTTGTTTTGTTTCTTCTTGGCCTCTTTTCTTGTCTTCYGGGCTTCAATAAATTTTCTTTCAAAGTGGAGAAAGTCATTTTCCTATCCTCCTTTCCATTTCAGGAAGTTCTTATTTTCTTGTGTTTCTATTATAGGGAGATACTTAATTTTGTAAGCCTTAAATTTGTTTACCCCCACTCTCAAGCAGTGCACGGGCAGGCTGACCTACTTGACTTCTGTCCAAGTTTAGATTATTTGATTGATTCTGCCCTGTGATTTTGAATGTGAGCTTCAGGTAGGGGTACCACGGTCCTCTTGGCAGACAGTCCGGTCAAGATGGTATGAAAGAATGGTTTGATTTTTGCGGCATCAAATTACTCTTCTCTRCATATCCTCAGTAATCCCATTTCTGGAGCCTTAACATTCAGAGAATACCTGAAGGAGCACTAAGTATCATAACTAAAGAACTACCTCAGTTGGCAGTGGAAGCTAAGACATTCAGGTCCCAGTCTTCAGCTTGGACAAGCAAGACATCAGCACTATTGAAATGTTCTCTGTCTTGCTTGCCAAATATTCAAGTACTCCTCACGGTGRGGTAGAGCTGACTCCTCATCAGGAAGGTGACATTGAGGGATGGATCAGGAATGCAGGGACTTAGACTTTGCCTTTTCAAAACTGAAGCGATACGATCAGAGGCACAATCTGAACAAGCATTATTCCTTCRTTTTTTGTCAAAGAGGCTTCAAAACAAACTTTTCACAGGAGGCACGGCTGATGTTTTGAAGCTTTGAGCAGGTTATACACTCAGTGCATCATTGCTTTGAGGGCTGTGGGAAAGGCAGGCTAATGGGCAAATCAGCTGGGGAGTCAGCCTTTCTTAGACTGTCCGTTTGCAGCTTAATGAGTATCTGTAGGAATCTGAACCAGAAGAAAACCATCCTCCTAATCACTTTATAATCACTATAAGTTTATTGTGTTGTCTGTTGAGTAAAAGGTGTGGGAGCAAAAATGAGACATCATCTCAGTTTTAGCCCCATGCCAGCTTAGGTATGGGCAGAGGAGGAATTTGTGAAAAATAACGGAGGGGGAAATTTGAAATTCAAATAGGCTTTGCCAACTCATAAAGAGATTTAGTGCAACATAAATTCTCCAAAAGATATTTTTGTTTCTGTCTCTAGGATGTTATTAGATCATTCTTGTTTTCCYCAAATCTGTTCACCTGTTCCAAATTTTAATTCAGGCTTAAAATGTTGTCTTTGTTAAGGAGAAAGCAGCACTTGACAGGGCTGGTTTATTTTTAGTAGGCTGGGGTGGGGGTAGCAGCGTACAAGGAGAGTTTCTGTTAMCTTCCCCATGAATGAATCAGGAAAGCTGCCTCTTTGCTTCTATCTTTCCTAAGGCTTTAAACACTCTTTTTGAAATGTTCTTTCTGCTCCAGGCTTTCTGCTTCTCAGTCTCCTGATGTGTCTGGAGGACACTGTCAGTATTCTCCTCCCACCTCTGTATTCCGAGGATGACTTGTTCCGTGTTTGTTTATGCTAAGCCATGAAAGCTTGAAATTGAAATCTGTTTGCCCCTCCACTTCCCACTCATATATGTTCTCATTCACTGTACACTTTTGCTACAGGTTTATATTTCAAGGGTGCTGAACTGCATCAGACGCTGCAAATATGTATAAAGAAAAATAAGTCATTCCATGAACCTGTGAAGTCTGTTGTCCCACAGGTGGGTTTGTTGGTGTCTACCAAGATATGAAGAGCAATTGAAACTTTCCTTATGCTTGGGGCTTTCATAGAATCGCAGGAAAARGCGATTAATATGGACCACCGGAGCTCTTTATGACTAATCCCCTGCTCCAGGTAGCACTAAGTGTTTTTTCCAGTCAAATTTTGAAAATCTTCATGGGTGGAACTTCATAACGGTGTCTTCCCAGGTGGATTCTCTGTTACCTGAAAAGGACTGGCTTCATCATATCATATTTTCTTTAGTAGATGTTTATAGGATCCTCCTTTTCTTTTAGCTGTTTCTATAAAACTTAAAATTGAAAATCTGTGACTTTATAATTTGTCTAAATGGGTGCAGCATTCTCCTGCCTGGAGACTGCATCTCAGGGCAGGGTGAAGTGRCTTCTGTATGTGCCCAGTGCCAGTAATATCTCTTGGATACTATTTCAGGCAAAAAGTCAAATCTCCTCTCCAAGCTCCAATTTCCCTGGCATCTGCACATGGCTCATGGTCTGTGGGAACAGCCTCTCTTGGTACTGCTATATCACTGTGCATCATCTGTAGTCCCTTTGTAGGTGCACATGGAGTAAAATGAAGAGAAGGGTTCTAGCCTGGCTGGACTTCTTATATAAGAGCTTTTCATGCATGTATCTCTCTAAGACCAATCTTTTCCCCTTACGCACATACACATATACCTGCACACACCCTTAATATATATGTTAACTTCCTTATAGTTATATTCTTTCAGGGAAATTGAGACAAAGATGGCCAGTGGGTTTGGAAGTTAGATGGGGAAGGGAGGAGGAAGGGAGAGAGGCAAACACAGGTTTGTRCATGCACAATATGGTTGTGTAACTCCCTTTTTCTCAAGAAGACAGATTGAAAATTAGTGCTTTTGTTGTTCTGGTGTAGATGTGATGGGAAAGAGAGCTTTGACAATGATCTGCATGGAAGGGTGACAGTTATCAGGTGCTGCAGCGTGTGGGAGCACGTGAGCATTTGTACTTTATAGCCATGAGACRATCTTGCATTGAATATCCTCTCGCTACTGTGGCATCTTTCATTTCAGATGTAATATGCTTAAGAGAACTGGTATAACATTCACCATCTCAATAGAGGATGACATAGGCTGTCTCTTGCACTCATGGTGCTGACAGGAACAAGCATAAGAATTTCCCAGAGATGCTACAGGATTTAATGCTCGAAAACTTGGCTAAAGTAATACTGGGCATATGCTCTATCTGGTCATTTTACTTTTGAGCAGCAGTAGAGAGGGATGACAGTGAATCTGCATAGAGCTGAGCTCTCTCTTTCACTCTGCTGGCATGGTTTTAAAGTACCTGTATGTTTTAGTGCTTTAATATTCATCAATTGGCTGATTGAAAGCAGAGCTCACATGCAAAATAATASAGATCACAGTGCCAGAGATGTGCGGTTAGACAGAAGGGTGAACCCTTGTCTTGGATAATTACTGAAACTTCCAGCTTCTACCGTCATGTCTGAAAATGAAGTACCTAGGGATGACAAGAGATGTACGAAGCCAAGACTAGTGACGTGACATAATTTCACATGTGATGAACTCTTAACGGATTATATAAGAAAATAAGATCAATTCTGCATGGCAGGTTTAATTCAAGGAACTGGACTGACAAGAAGTCCATCATTCATGAATCTTTAGGTAAGACAGCTGCTTTCTTGATTAAGCAGGTCTAATGCACAGGGTGGGATAACAAGTATGGCAACATCAGCTTTSTACCTGGAGTCTTTCCTGGTCTGCCTATGTAAAGGTTATGTGTGAGTTTACTTCGGCGTGACTTTTCATCCTCACTTCTTTCTTCAACTGTTATATGTCTTCATTAATTGTTGCTTTGCTGTGTATATCTCAGAAAAGGTGTACTGATAAYACTTCCTATTAACTAGTAAAGAAAAGTTGCTTTTCTGGCCATTTTCCCCTTGCAAATGCCCATTTTTTGATGGATAATAACAGAAAAAGTGAATGTTCTCAATCCCTGAAGGTTTAAATTTTCAGAGTTAACATTCTCATCAGGATTCTCAAACTAATCTTTCATTTTACCATTATTCGATGCACTGAGATGTTTCAGGGCTCTGAAATCACAATGTGTAGTTTCAGCTTGGCTTGGTATCGAATCACATTCTGCTGATGCCTTGCAGTGATTGATAGAAGATAYAGTTTGAGTGCTTTACATTCCCATTCTTCTGCATCAAGCAAGCATCTGTATCGGACAACTGACCCATATCTCTTGTGATGCCACCAAATCCCCCAATACATTGTTTTGAGTTAGTAAGAGGAGATGTCATGGAGTATTATGAGAAATGTAACTGTGCCAGGTAGCTTGCCTTCTAGACCGTATAGCGTGCTTAACTGATGGGATTGGTGGAAAATASAAAGCCTGTGGGATTTGTGAGGTGGAAATTGGTAGTGGAACAGAGACCACTGTGTTGTCACATATCTTCTCTATGTTGTTTGGGCTGAGGCACTACCACACATTGAAACTGAGATGGTGGAACTCTGCCCCTTAAATTAAGGAGGGATTGGAAAGGATCAGAGCCTGATTTAACTCTCTTTGAAAGCATCTGGGCTTTTTTTGTTGATTGCAATCAGAGACCGATTGGGGCTTCATAGCTTGCTTGCCATCTTCTGAAATGCTGTGTGACAAACAAAACACTGCTAATATTTCTGTTTTGGAATGTTTGTTAATTTATCATAGCAGAGATAATGGGGAGAACATTTGCATCGTGTTCAGAGCTTCTGGTGGACTTCCCAAAGCTTCTGTGTTTTTTCTTTTTTAACTGACTTGGCCACATTGTCCCTTTGCTAATGCACAGTAGTCAGCTGGCAGGTACTGAAACAATCTAGTTGAATAAGGTTAATCTGCTTCCTTTAATTAGACAGCAATATGTGATGCGTCTAGTGGGCCAGGTGACCTTGAAAATTAAAGTGGAACAGAGCCACATCTGAGAGGAAAGAATCTTTAGTTGCAGGCAGCTGGGGTAAAAAGGAATAAACAGAAATGTTCACCAATATAAAAAATCAGASGATTTTTCTGATGAAATGGAATGGGCTGGGTTATTTTATTGCTTTTAGAGACACTTCAGAGTGYGTGTTAAGTGTGAAATAGTAGGATCTTGCTGGAAGTGAACCTTGCTGGAATTCAGCCTCTGTTGGAGAACTTCGCTGCCATTTCATAAAGCACTTAATCTCTATCCACGGAGCCTAATATATCCCCATCACTGCAGCACCAAAGTACTTCATAACCCTTCACTTATTTCCTCTCAAAACACCATGGAGGGTTGGTAGTATAATTATTTTTACAAGAGATGAATTGAGGCATCCTAATTTTTCCCTCAGCTGCATGAGAAGTCTCCCTAGTCTTGTGTTATCACCCTATGTGAGCTGCTGGATCACTTCTTCTGCCCCCACCCACGAATATTACAAGACCTGGGGTTTTGTTCAGGACCTTCCATACAATTGTTAATTTTTCACTTAATAGTGKTAAAGGGACTTTATATTTGAGTGCCTGGCTAATGAATGTATCCCTGACTCTAACTGTTGATGAAAATTACACGTGCTAACAAGTGAAGCAGGGGTAGGCTCATTGCAGGGAATATGTATGGGTTGAGYAGCGCTGTGCAGTGACAGTAAAAGGGACTTTTCTCCCACTGACCGCAAATGGATGGGTATTTATGTATCCAATTCAAAAAGTCATTTGCAAGCCAAGCTGTTTACAGACACAGCAAGATTGTGCAGGGATGCAATCAGGACTGGCTGCCTATGGGACTCAGAAATGCGTGAGTGTGTTGGAGYCTGTTAGCAGATACAGTTGTAAATGGAAGCCAGGGCTGGTGGTTGCTGGTGCCTTGGCCSTAGGGGTACCCAGTGATGCTCAGCACCTCTGTGGCTCCTCCGTCTRCCCTCTCACCCGGGTGAGGCTCAGCCTCCTCACCCAGGTGAGGCTCAGCTTCCTGAGTGCTCTGGCTTTGAGTCAAGCTCCTGCTTAAGGATATGAGRGAGGAAAAGGACTTTATGATGCTGAAGATGGATTTCTTCCAGCTGGGTTTTGGCATATTGAGAGCGTGTGTGTGTAGCCTGACTGCCTTAGCATGAGTGATGGTTCTGGATGCAAAGTCTGGCAGCTCGTAATGCGGCAGAGTAATCGGTTAACTCTRTTCAGAAGAGTAAGGGGAGTGTTGGGGCCGCTGCTAACCCTAAACACATATGAGTCTCAGGTACAGAGCTGACTGAAGCTGCATTGGCTTCCAAAGCAAGCAAAATGCCTAAATTAGGTTAAAAATTAAAAACATCCCAAAATGCATTTATGATCTTATAATACATTACCATTTTGTAGAATGCTTGTAAGCAGTAAGTTAATTGCTCTGAAATAAAAGCCCYGTCTCAGGCCTCTTGACTTCAGTGGCCCAAATCAGTAGTGTCTCTTACATAAGTTACTTTGTGCCCTAGTTGCTCCTCCATAAGCTGGGGACAGTGCGGTCCCTTCCCACAGCAGTTCTGCTGGGAAAACAAGTTCATCAATGTTTATATAGCAGTCGCCTCCCGCAGTGATAAGCACTTTAGAAAAGCCCATGAAGAACTGAATAACTCTATCTTCAGAGCAGGCTTTGAGTAGCATGCAGTAAGCAGGAGCCTGGGGCTGCATATTGAACAATACAAAGAAGCCAAACTATTGAATAATCCGATCATTAATGAGTAGTGTTGATCCTCTGCATGGGATAAAGAGCC
Organism: Eudromia elegans; assembly: GCA_003342815.1. Classification (NCBI taxonomy): domain Eukaryota; kingdom Metazoa; phylum Chordata; class Aves; order Tinamiformes; family Tinamidae; genus Eudromia; species Eudromia elegans. Next base: position 4,090,462 of record PTEX01000009.1, read on the forward strand.
CTGTGGAAAAAAATACCCCATGTTCCTGTTGTGAAATACTGTGTCGTGATAGTGTTGTGCAGGAGGCTGAATGAAGGGTGTGGATATCTCTGCAGCTGTGGCACATCTGAGCTTCTGAGATCTTGGCTTTGTGACGTTCAGGTTGGCTGTTGAACTGCAGCTTTCTGTGTGCAGTAGGTCTGAYAGTAAGAGCCAAGCCATCTTTTGGGAGGGTTCGTATGACAATGGTCTGAAGGAAACATGCAACTGCTTTCTATTTGCTTAACGGTGATTAGGTTAAGCAAGACTGGCTAGTTCATCTGCCAAGGACCATGTGAAATACATATTGGAGCAGAACAGGGATGTTAGGCTGGTGCATCTGGGGTATTCTGTAGTAACTGGGAGGTATTTTTGTGTATCAGATTAATTGAGTGGTGTGAGGAGGAGGAAGAAGCAGGAGCAAAAGCACTTCTCAAGATAAGCCRTGTCTCAGGAAGTGCTTGTGTGTGTCCTAGTTGCTTTCTGTTCTTTTTTTCTGTGATGACTTTACCTTATCTCCACCCAACCTGCCGAAGGGGACTAACGCCAGGAGTGCAGAACAACAAGGAAGTACCAGGAGTTTAGGAAAGGTCTGTCTGCCTGAAAAGCCAGGTTTGTAAGGAGACTGGATCAGTATGTTGTGGGTAAAAGCTGAATTATCAAGCGAGAGAGCCTAGAGGACCTAGACCTGCTGAGGGGATTTGGAAAGGAGGGAGTCCAATGAATTGAGCACACAGGGAACTATAATTTTGTTTTTCAGTAGTTTGTAGCTTGTGACCCATGAGTTCGAGTGAAAACTGAACTGGACAAGGTGCTGGAAAATATGTAGAGGGGGAATAGTCCTGTGCTAGCCCCCAAAGATGAGCTATGCTAATAATCAGATCTTACTATCTTGCATGCAAGGTGCCTTTGTAGGGCTGGTGGCTGGGGTTTGTTTCCAGTGCTGGGGTTTGTTTCCAGTGTTGCGCTTCTTGCCCAGGAATCCTTATGACATTCCTGAGAAGTCAGGCGCTATATAGGGAGAGTTAAATAGTGGAATTGAGATGTATCTTGTAGGTCGGAGAAGGGAGTTCTGCCCATGCCAGGTGGGGCTAGGTGCTCTCCTTGGTGCGTGTGTCTATAACACCTATTATCAGCTCTGAGAAATGCATGTATTCGTCAGAAGGAGAAAATATCCCTTTGTGTTTATTCTTATTTAACACTGTTTACACAGAAAATGGAGAAACACATCTTTAACCGTCATGTACTATTCCAAATTATGTCGGTAGAGCACGCGGCGCTCATTCYGCAACCGTCTACTCCACCGTGTGGCCTCCACGAGCTGGTGCTGCTCTGCTCCGCGCGGCCYGGAGCGCGCTGCAGCGCTCCTCTGAAACGGCCCTCGTGAAGCTCCCCGGAGCAACCAGCTCAAAAAGGCAGAGAAATGAGAAGGGGAGAGAGCGCTGGGAGGGGGAAGACTCCGTGGCTGGAGCTGGAGCGCCRTCTTGGTACCTAATTGCCTTAGAACGTGTGGGCTTGAATGAATCCTCTTTAATGAATAATAGGCAAATGCATAAATTGCTCCCCCCAAGCACCCAAACGGGGGAAAGCGCGCTAATGAAGACTCCGGCTTCCCTGATGACAGCAGGTGTAGAGTTGATTTGTAAAATGTCGTGACTATAACAGGTTTAAGATGATATATTTATTAAAAGCAGCGAGCCTTCCATGCGCTCGCCTAGTGCTCACGCTCCCCTGCTGCACAGCTCCCTTCCCTGCACRACACTGCGGGCTGCAGCTCCTCGCTGTAACTCTTGCCTCGAAGAAGTGCAACAAAAGAGACCAATTACCCTCCATCTCTGCACTTATTGCAATATGCCTGGAAAAATGAGGGGGGAAAAAAGAGTGAGTGCATCCCTCTCCCCCCAACACCTTTCCAATTTCAAGCCCTAACCCTGTCAGTGGTGCCATTTATGGATTTGAACTCCCCGGCTTTGTGTGCGGCATTATCTGGAGATTCACCTGGTACTGATCCAATGAACCAACACAACCTTACAAAGCTGAAGGGAAGAGCGTAGAGCTCTCTTTGTGATAAATCATCTGCCATGAAAAAGGATTTCTTTAACTCCTTTCCTCCATTCTTTTCCATATCTCACCTTGTGGAAATGGGTCTGTTAGTGTGAGACTTGGAGTCGCATAGTAGGAAAAAGGAATAGCGAAGAGAGAACTGAAGTGAAAGGAGGAAGGCAGAGGTCCTGGAGATTTCTATAACTTGGAGGCTCCAGGAAGAAAAACCACAATTTGAAAGAAGAGGAAACAGTCTTAAAAATGAAGCTGGTACGGGCCTAGATACTAAATCTTCCTCAGTTCTAGCAAGGGACAAGGATGTTTTCATTAAAGCAGCTGCGTAAGGAATTCTTGAAACCAGTGATGAGTTAAACCTCTGGAGCGAGGAGGTTCTGCACGGATAATCGCCCAGCAAGCTCAGCGACGGTCTGAACGTCTTTGGTTTTACGGAGTTGAGCGGGTAACCTCTTGAGATCTGGCTGCCTCCCAAGAGGAGGGACGAATACTGCAAAACGTTTCAGTTTCCATTTCAGTTTTGAAACTCATTTGCTTTGACTGAATTTGCACTGTGTTTATGTAAATTTGCAAACACTGTAATAAATTTWTTTACTGGTAGAAAACAGAAATTTCAGATAAAGGCTGGAGAGCATTCGTGGAGCGCAGATTTTAATTCASGAGTAAAATCACAGAACCTAATTTAAATGTACATTCAGTGGTTGAAGAGAAGTATAGTTGCTGATCTGTGTATCTAGCAGACCCTAACCAGCATCACCCCAAATCCGAATAGTTGCTAATGGCTTATTAAATATTTTGAATGACATACTAGTCAGTTCTTGTGGAAGCTACRGCGATGTGACACAAAACCCGGATTTCAGAATGTGAGTGAATGACCGCAATCAGGTAATAGCTGCATTATGTTACTTTTCCTATTGTTCAAAGCTCACCTGTTCCTGATTACACCTTGCTGTCATCCGTGAGACACTAGCAGCCTATCATTCTTCCCTGGSTCGATACCAGTATTGCCTGTCATGTTTATAAGAGCGCTCGTGGCCATGCTCCATTGCACCTCGGGAGTTTTCTCCAGTTCCTTCTCTCTGRACGTGTTCACCAGTTCCACCTCTTCCTACCTTTGAAGGTGCTTCCATCAGCCCTTAACACTCTTGCGGTCTGTCATGTGTTCCTGTGTTGCTGTCCTCTCCATCCCTATTCAAAGGTCACCCTAAAACAGTCCTTTGATGTGATTTACTTTCTTTTTCTTTTTTTTCTTTGCCTTCTCTTGTAAATTTTCTGCTGAACATGCTCCTCTTACTGCCTCATATAAACAATCCTGATGTGGACAGAACAGAATTGGATGTCTTTCTCAAACTGGGAAGCAACTATAGTTGCACAAAGAACTGCACTAACACTTGCTCTGAGTGTGTGTGTGTGTGTGTGTGAGAGAGAGAGAGAGAGAGAGAACTGGTCTTAGATATTTGACATTAAATATTATAAGGGAACATAGCTGTTTCTTGCTACAGACCTGCTGTTTCCATCTGTATTTCTAGTTTTACTATCCAGTGTCTGGAGCAGGAGATAAACAGTTAAACAGAGCAATGCAGTAGCAAACAATGTGTACCAGAAGTGAACTGCCTTAAGTTGGGTATGGGGAATTAAAAACCACTGCAAGATGCAGTGTTGAAGTTATCCTGTTCAAGTTCTTGCATTGGAGGTATTAGCCACAAGAGAGATCACATCATCTGGGAGTAAGAGAATATAACGAATGCARGGTCTGTAATAGGCATATGGGAGACTCTTCGCGTATGGTTTGGTCATGTCCTGATATATTTGAGCTTTGGGAAACAGTTCTATATGTAATAGAGTCAATAATCAAATCTGAAGTACCAAGGAACACAACTTGATGTTCCCTTAGAGAGGACACAAGTTTGCAAGAGATAAATAAAGAGAGAGTGTGGTAGATAGGAATTTGTCTTTAGGCAAAAGGGAAAGAAAAAAGACCTTAAAAAAAGGTTTTAAAAAAAATTATTTTTGGACTGAAAAGAAACAGTAATGCCTTCATCAGAAATTGAATTAATTGTTACATTGATAGAGATGTGATACACTACATCAAAGACTAGCTAAATGATATTTGCAAATTAATTTGGGATCCTATTAAATAGAGCTCAGAGGAGCTTCCCAAATGAATAACTTGTTTGTCAAACATTGCTTCTTTCTCTGTTTATGAAGTCTTCTCAAGTAGAGACAACTATTTTCAAATGAGCTTGTTGCTTGAAATAAACTATGAAATTCATCACTAAGCAGAGATTTATAGCAAATCCAAATATTGCAAATTCTGGTGCCTTGATATCTTCCAGAAATTAGAATTTGCTCACTTCTTTTTCCTATGTGGATGACTTATTTCATAAATTTATCCAAAAACCTGCTAGGCCCAAATATAATAATGATAATCCATATTTGAAATTAAAATTTACTTTTGGTCCTCTTTAGCTTGGCCACTGCAATGTGCTTTGGAGATGTATATAATGGAATCAAAATATGCTTGTTTTCTGTAGTGTTATTACTTTTAAATATGCTTAAAAACAAATGTAAATGGGATATTTTAGCCATATAAGGGGATATGATTTCATGTTCTGATCTCTTAAGAATGATGTCCCGTTGAGTGTGCATGCTGTTTTCTTGGGAACTGTGCCAAAAYACAGTAAAACTCACGATCATCATCACAGTTCCTGTGTTTGTTAAATGAAAAGCCCATTCTTATGATTCTGCTCTTAGCTGAGTCTTATCYCAGCATAATTCCACCTATGGCTCTGGAAATACTTTTATAGCAACTTCTATGAGCTCAAAAGAAGGAAAAAAAAAAGAGCTAAGAAGAAATAAGAAATTGTATTAGGGGAATTAAAAAAGGAGAACACTCGCTTTACAGTGGGATGGAGACAGCTGAGTTGTCTGTAGAGTTTCAAGTTTGAGCGTGTCCAGGGAAGGAATCCGAGCATTCTCTAGGCACACAGGGAGCTTTCTCGGCCACCATGAGCCCTCAGGTACCCGTGTGGGTGGCAGAGGATCCGGCAGCAAGGTGCTGCAGCAGCAGCCAGGCAGCCTGAGAGCTGCGTGGGCTAAAGCCAAGGAGACCAGCAGCTCCTGCCTGCGGGGCTCCCGCTCACAACTGTGATACCAATCATCCCCCTGAGTGTGTATTTTTCCAACAGACGACAATTTCTAGGAAAATATTTATTCGTAATTTTTGGAACTGCGCTTAATTCTCTGCTTTCGTCCCCTTCTTTTACYGCTTGCAGTTTTATTTGGTTTTGGTGGCTGCAATTGTTTGTTTCGGCCATTAGAGGAGTAGGGCGCTTTCTTTAATTTTTAACAAATTTACGTTCCTCCGTCATTGGATTCTTAGACTTGCTTTGGGAGGATACCGCCACTGAAGTAAGTCTTTTTTGTTTACATACATGTGTTTAAAAGATTAAGGCGGAATGGACATTCTCATAATAGACCAGGGATCAATGAAAGCTCTTCTTTTCTCAGGAAGCTTTAAGGCTTAGCGATGCAGTTGATTTTTAATTGTTCATGTAGAAGGTAGAATCTCTGCCTGTGGAGAAATGATGGGGCCTGTGTAGCCTTTTGTAGAATTCCTGAGCAAAATCCAAGGATCCACTGGTCCCAAGCTCAGTTTGAGACAGCAGAGAGTACTTATCTCTCTGTTCATATCAGTGGCCATAGTCACATACCTTAAATACATATCTTCTTTCYGTGACATCTGCAGCCTTTTATTTTCTTGTGTGTTCACCTTATTGACAGTCCATTTGATTTCAGTGGGATTTTGCACCGAGTAGGATGTTACCCAGCAGGACTACAGTGGTGTAATTGAGCTCAAACAATATACTGAGAAGGACAAGAGTCTGGGTAGGAAGGAGAAGCCAAGGTAGCCTATATGCTCCCACAGTCCATAGGATTTAATGTCCAGTGAGCATTTTAAGAGTGAATGGCTTGAGCTTCTGCCCAGGCAAATGCAGCAGAAGAAGGGACAGAGCCCCAGGGTTAGTGCAGTAATTACACTTAGGCTTTTTAAATTCCTTGAGCATCAGTTTAATGACCATTGATTTGAATGCTCTTAACTRCTTTGCTGAGTCAAGGCCTGACTGAAGATAAGGTCCTGGAGAAGCAGTTTATACATCATGCTCATAGCTATGAACCCACAGACATAGCATTTAGCAAGTGGGAACTGGGGATCTGCTGGGCCTGTCCAGGGACAGCACAGCACAAGGGAAGGGATGGATGGAGCATCCGTATGGTGGAGAGCAAGGAGGCTGGGTGACCAAAGATGCAGCTGCARATGCTGGGTTGCTGGCGTTATTTCTCACTGTGACCATGGCTGCAGGCTTTCCTTGTCCTCGAGGGAGGATTTGCATTAGTTTTTCTGTGAGGATAACTTTCTAGAGCCCCACAGCCSTGAGGTATAGCCCTGGTGGTACAGCTGAGGCCAGGAGAGGCTGAAGYCCATATTGATCCCTTAGCTCCCGTGTGTGTTTTCTTTTTGCAGGTGCTCGCTCATGGGCTTTGATTTAAACCGGCACTGGGTGAACCCATCGGCCTGGGCTCATCCCACCCTGCACGGAGTGAAGCAGCTCATCGTGCAGATGTACAACGATCCGGTGAGTAGGACGGTGACGCTGGAAGGAGAAAGCAAACAACACCCCCACTGCAYGAGAGCAGGGATCGCTTGAGGAGTCTGTTGTCCCTGGAAGCATCAGAGTGGCGAGAGCAAGCAAAGCGAAGCTCAGATTATATACAGAATAGTGCTGAAAGCAGGGCCTAAATCCAATGGAGCTGCTCTCGTGATGTCCCGAGCTGGATTCGAAACAGCAGGCCCCCCAAATTGAATTACGGACTGGCATTGATGTSTAATCCAGCGCTCCGGCAGGGGTTGCAGTGTAGCGTGCAGAGCAGGACGGGGAGAATATTTGCCAGTATTATATAAGCGCATACGCACACACTCAGCCTCACTCAGAGGAGCAGAGGTGTTGTTGGAGGTGAAATCTCGGCTAATCGGAGGAGATAGATTGCAGGGAATACGGAGGAGTGGGAGGGAGGCAGACAGTTATTAAATGTATGACATCAAAGTACAGAAGGATTATTGAACGTGGCACCCAAGAAAAACTGCTGAACAAAGATGGAGATGGGTAGAAAAAAATCACTCTCAAAAATATAAAAGGAGATTTTCCAGGTAATCATTTTCTGTATGGAATTCTAATTATTTGTCCTCTCGTTATGCTCTACGTTTTGGTAAGGACTATTGGATCTTAAATGCCCTGGAGTTGCTTTTTTGTTTTGTTTTTGTAATATAAAAAAGGATCTAGTTTGCTTCTAAATAGAGGATTATTATCTGGTAGATCCTAGATGGGTATTCTAGCACCCCAACAATAGTATTATCTGTAAAGAAGTGATTTTAGATATGAGGAAGATAAGGGAACACATGATAACCTGATTTAGGGATGGAATCTCATTTTATGGAAAAYATTTTCTTAGGTAGCTAATTGGTGCAGAATTTATCTTTCCCTTCTGTTTGTAGAGCACCTGCAGTTGTACATCTAAGCCCTGCTATATTAGACTGATGGTGGAGAATAAAGACCCGGCCAGCTTGTTCTTTCCTCTACCCCAAAGAAAAAGACAATTTTCTTCCTACATGATAGAGAAATCTTGTAGCGTGTTCTGTCTGAGGATAAAGTTCTTTCCAGAGACAAAGAGGTCCTTGAATCTGGGTTTAGGGAAAGGCCCAGGTCCCTAGCTAATAAAGCAGCAAATCCTGACAGTATTGAAAGTCAGTGTAAGTAAAATAAAGCTGTTGGGGAAAGATTTCTTTTAAGTTTGGTCCTTTTCTTGGGATGCTTTGAAAACTGTGGGAGTTTCCACCTGCCCTGTGTGTGAAGAATGGATTTATTTGCTGTGGTGGCTGAAATGAAAAATCAAAAGAAATGTTTGGTCAGAGTTGTTCTGGAATGGAAATCTTTTTTTTTTTCCTCCATCTCTGTCTCCCATTCCCTCCTTGGTGATCAACCTGAGATGAACTAGTTCCAGTTCATTTCCTTCAGGAGAGAAAGAAAAAGGACCCTTTCAAACACAAATATAACAGTTCATTTTGAGGTTATTTAATTTTTTTTTTAAATATATGTTAGGATTCTTTTTTGGATTAAACTACTAGCCAAGTTCTGACACCTCTTCAGAGTTTCATTTCCCAGCAAATTAACTACTTGCCAAAAAACCCTCACGTCTGGCTTTATCGTCCCCAAGTCGACATGAGCCTTTCTGACAGTTTTAGAGACCTTAAGCAAGATTATTGTTTTTCTTCAGGCAGTGCTGGGTTTTTAGTCCCTCTGATGCTGATAGCGTTGGTATGAACAGAGTGTATCCAGAGTCCTGGGACAAAAGAGGACGATATGCTGGGTGGCTGGGAGAGAGGGTCATGGGGCTGTCCTTGTGCCAGCCTGTCTCACCAGCGACGTGTTTTGTTAAGTATTCACACCCTCTCTCCTCACCCGCGCTGCAGGGTAAGGCACAAAATCAAGTGCAATGTAAAGATCCCTGCAAAATATTGCAGAAAAAATAACCTCCATCTTTCCCGCTCCAGACAACATCTGTCATGAGTTGCTGCCCGCAAGAGATTGGGTTGTTTAAAGCAGAGGAAGTTCARCTTCACGTTGCTATTTTGGAATAGCTCGGTGCAGACTCTTTAGATGTGTTCATTGCCTTAAATCATTTAAGGAAAATTAGCTGCCATAAGAGCATAAAACCACATTTTAAATATTGCTATATGGGAGGATTTTTCTTCTGCTGCTGCAGTAGGGAAGATAAGCTGTTTCCTTTGAAAAAAGTTCCCTTTGGAGGGAGGCGGAGGGTACCAGATGCAGGAACGGGTGAAGCGGGCATGACGGACACACAGCGCCGTAACCACAGCGGCTCCAGATTTAAGTCCAAGGCTAAGTGTTTACAGTAGTTACTGTATAAGAACAAAGGCATCTGTGGCTCCCMGTTACTCTTCTGGGCTTTACAAAATGGGCTTATTTTATGTTTAAACTCTGGAGGGAATGCATCACCTGAAGGCGGGAAAAGAAATGAGAGGCAGAGAGGGAGATCCAGGTTGCTCGTCTCAGAGCAGTCACTCAGGACGGTGTCACCATCCCTGCTTTGGCCTATGGGGAGAAAGGTGATATTCTCAGCTTTGTTTCTAGTCGTGTCCATCCTGCAGGTGAGACCAAAGCGACAGATTTCCTTTCCTGGATCACGTGCTGTTGGCAGAGGACGTTTCTGTCTATTCTTGCCCATAGACATCCTCCCTCCCCATCCTGTGCCGCAGTGATCGGTGTAGATGCTTCCCTTAACCACGTTGGGCCAGGCTGGCTGAATGAGCAAATGAACTCTCAGAATGGGTTTAATGAGTGAACTTGGGTAGCTTGTTCGGTGTCAGCTCGGTCCCCTTGAGCATGTGCATTGTGATGTGGTCTTTAATCACAGGGGCTCGTGTTATTCGGTCTGTCGAACCCCTGCCTCCCCTAGTTCTCCAAATGGAAAACTTTCATATAATGAGCAGCTATTCAGGGTTTTGTTTTAGCCTCGGCGTTCACTGTGGGGCCTTGTATTTACTGTGCACTAATCAAACCCTGTGCTGAGCACAGAATTATTAATCTTGTGGGCTTTTCATTTCTGCTCATTGCTATTGCCTGGGAGCATTTCAGAAGCATTAATTAATTATTTTTCTTAGCACCCTTGTAGGAAGCAAACACATTACCTATGGATGGATGGGGAAGAGATGCAAAGATAGGGTCAGAAGTACTTATTTGAGACAGATCATTTAAGGTGCCTAGAACCAGATTTGTTCTGTGTCATTCACCACCTCTTAATACATTTGGTATCTGGTTCCTACTACCTTCCTTCTCTGGGGAAGTTGCCTTTCTACTCCTGTCGTTTGTACTTCTCAGCACATAGAAAACAAGCAATAAGCACCTACTGACTGCTTGGGAAGAGTCTGTTATAAGTGATTTGCCCCCATCATATGAAAATGCTGAGGCAGAGATGAAATACAAAGCTCCAGGTCAGTCTCCATGCAACAATGTATTTTGTCTTACTGTATCCTCTTTTCTTCTTTTCTACCTGTTTTCTCTCTTCTGCAATCATTGAAGCTGAAGTCCTGTACGCAAGTGATGCCTATACTCTAGTATAGGCTATTCACCCTGTGCTCTAACTGAGCTGGAGAGCTGTCCAAAAATAAATAAACCCCCAAACCCACATACTATATACTTACATATACTATAGTCACAGCTATTGCTATGGACTGATGTGAGAGAGGGAAAGTGGGGCTTGAGTAACCATGGTCATCCCACCTGCTCTTTTCCAGGATTCCAGTTGCAGCAGCTGGAATATGCTGTCCAGGGCGATAATTTTGAGCATACAGGAGCTGTTGTTCGAAGTGTGGTTATGTGAGGGAAATGCTGCTTCTGCTGCAGATCCAGCCCCCAGCCGCCTTTGTTGTCCTGAAYGTTTTGTAGTGATGGCGACCCTGGTGGTAAAGGCAGTGCCATGTTTGGAGGGAAATATTCTAGTTCAGTGGAAAGCCAATATCTTGCAACAAGATGAAAACCTGGAAACCTGTAACTGATATTTTACATCCARCAGCCATCCCTACTGCAGCCTTGCTTTATCAGTCTCCAATTCCAATTCTCTTTGGCTTTGGCACTGCTACCAGACAACTCCACATTATATTAAAAAAAAAAAAAACCTTTGCTAGAACATGACATGAATTTTCTTTTCCTTTTTTTTCAGTTCTGCAAATTGTATCAGTCTTAGAGTTTCTTCGTTCACTCATCTTGTGAAGTGATGTTATTAATATTATCATCAGTGTGGTAATGGGTAGCTGCCAAATAAAGTATAATAGTAGATTTTATACTTTATGAAGTATAATAGTAGATTTTTTGCTTCTTATGCTATAAGCCCTCAAGTAATATTATCTAATCTAGCATTTGAATGGCTGGAAGCAATTTTTTTCTGCTCAGAATGTTTTCCCTTGTCATCTCCCCTATTCCTAGTAAGAGTTGGAGCAACAAACTTGGAATGTATTTTGTTGCAAAGCTATAAGCTGATTCTTATTCCAGCTGAAACCAGTTTGAATGTTAATAAACTCTTGGAACGGCTGTGGGTTGGGGTTTGATATTGTTCAGAAATCACTCAGAGCCAAACAAATCAGTCTGCATCATCTGGTATATGGAGTCATAACAGATKAACATAGGGTAATCAGATCTTTAGCATAATACAATACCTGGCTCTGTTTTGCTGTTATCAGAGCTTTTAGACTTCCTTCCCCAGCTAAACAACACGATCGTAATGAGTAATCACTGAGAGCACAATATTGAATTTTAACAGCCTCTTAAGAAGGGTCAGGTGGTCCCTGGCATGACTTGGGCTGTGATTTGCACCTTGCGGTTCTCACCCAGACAGCAGCTCTCYGCAGGCAGCCCCAGTTCTCACCAGCAGTTCTCACTCTGGTATTGTGAGTGTTGCTCCAAGTTCTTCTCGAGCAAAATGACCAGCTAGCTGTCCCTTATTTCTCTCATCCTGAAACTACAAGAGAGATTCTGCTGTCCAGCGTGGGTTCAGCTATCGCAACTCTGTGGCTGCTTTCTGTGATAATGCTGGTATTTGTGCCAGTTTATTGCCATTGTAGAAATGCCCTTTCCCACTCCCACCTTGCAAGTCCCTACCGACTGAAGTGTAACTTTTTGGTGTTGCAAATAAAATTCTTATTTCAACTCTCTGTTGAACAAAATGCCAGCAGGGCAACCTTTGCTTCACTGGTGCTAGGCTGTAATTTAACAACGTGATGTACAGATCAGTGTCTGATTCTGTGGCATTTGTAGCAGGYGCTTTGGATTTTGACTCTATTTTCCACCATCCTTTTGGACTGGCATAGAAGGAGCCCTAACCCAAASTATACTTCAGTATAGGCTGTTTAAAAGTACTCCCAGTAAACTTTGCCTGTTGTTAAATGCTTTGGATATCTGCTGACCGAAATGCATCCGATGTGCATGATCAGTTTATCTGTGGTAGTTCCTGAAAAGGGAACTCGTGAGAGTGGGAGAACCTCAGAAGAAAGTCTATTCTACTCAGTTTCAGTAAGTCTAATCTTACTTTGTTCTGGGCTCAGTATTTTTTCTTGTGCTACTAACATGCCCTATATTTCTGCTTAGGTAAAGCAGCTTCTGTTCTTAGCAGCTTCCTGCATGGTCCTTTAAGACAATAGCAAATGCATGCCATACTAGGAGAAACAGCAGAAATAATTAGGATTATCTACAAGAGATGTTGAATCTCTATCACTGGAGGGTATTATGACCGTTATATATTGGGAAAGGTTTAGATAAAGTTAATTCTATTTTAAGGTTCTGGAATAGACTTAATATCCACAGATTCTCTTCTCATCCCCAGTTAACTTATTATCTTAGTTTTTTTTTTCCTGTATACAAATTGCCTCCATACCTGTATGTAAAAGCATATACATAAAAACGAATGTATAATTCCTCTGGTAGCATCTTGGGAATCACTGACACCATTAAATGAAGTCCCGTTTGGAACTGTGACTTCCATAAACTGGTAGTAGTGGAAGGTAGGAAGATATGTGCTGTTCAGGCCACCCTCTGCTAATAATCTTTTTTTTTTTTTTTTTTTTTCCACCAGCTCTGAGAATTACACGTCACATTTCATCTAAACTAGACAGGCTTTTGGGTTGTTTCTGTTTTTGTTTTTATCACACTGACACGTTCGTAATCTAGCTCTGGACACTGCTCCACTGTATTTTTGTCAAATGTTCTAGACTCTCTCGGGAATGTGTCTGCAGCTACCAAATTTATCTGTGTTTGTACTCAGTGTGCTAATCGTGTCAGTGTGAGGGTAAYGTCAGGCACAGAGAACAGGAGCGTGGGGTTTTGCTATCCCTTTTTGGTAATGTTTGTATTTGGCATAGGAGCAGTTTCAGCTCACCTTCATGTCCCATTAAAAAAAACACCTGTAGCCAAATCAGTGTGTGGCTCCCTGCCATATCACCAGATTTGTGCCTCTTTATTTAACTCCTTCACTTCCTCAGGTGCTTTAGCAGGATTTTCATCCTGTGACTGGACACATCTGTGTACAGTAGCACTTGCAGGATGCTGCGCTGAACATCTAAATTGGGCACTTTTTGTTYGGTTCATTTTTTGTGTGTGTGTTTTCTCTTTCCCTGTAGTTCACCATTTGGAGAAAAGTTTGCGTTTCTGTTCTGTTTGTTTCATGTTAGTTGTGACCACRGCTTTTCAGTGATGTACTATGTGCCTTATTAGCTTTTCTTCTAGGTGTTTTACGTGGAACTTGCATTGTTGCTTTCTTAGCTTTACCTCTGCAACTCTGTCTCTTYCCACAGCTCTTTAGGGCCTTTAGTCAAACTCTTCTCTTTTACTTTGGATCAAAATATTATCCATCAAAGCTTTAGTACCCTCTCTACCATCAAAACATGGTTGTATTTTCCTGGGACATGCCTAGGGGCCTGAACACAACTCAAACATCCCTCTGAGGAAATAGTGTCTCCTAAAATAGTTTTTGAAGATGTACAGCCATGTTCTCTATTTTTCTAGGGGCATCTGCCAGCACCCTGCTGATGAATCGGAGCCATCTCTTCAAAGAATTTGCCCCTTGTCAGAGGAGGAAAATATTCTCTTTATATAAAATGTACACATTTTTCATTCTTGGTCTGTGTGTGCAAGGGAGGTTCAGTATGGATTTTTTCCACCCTTCTCTTGCATCTTCTTTCTGCTTTTGTTTTTTGTGTGGTTCTTATAGTGGTGATGTTATCAAATTCCTCTTTTAGCATCTATTTTAGG